>JANHGN010011916.1:0-15675 GCA_024605025.1 Megaceryle maxima
TGACTAATTTCCAATAAAACACAAAAAAAAAAAAAAAAAAAAAAAAAAAAAAAAAAAAAAAAAAAAAAAAAAAAAAAATTCAAGACAGCTCCCGTTAGCAAGTTGTATTTTCAGTAATGATTGCAATAGATCATGTTAGAGTGAAAAACAAGTTACAAGAATCCATAGAGAGCAGGAAAGGCAGTTCATATAAACCAGCTGAGATTCCATCAGTCTCCACAGCAAATTCTTAATAGATTAAAGACCGTTAAAAAAATCAACACAATAGAGCTCTGGGGTAAAAACTAGACTACTGCATACCCACTCAAACTAAGCCCACGCTAACTCATGGAGAGACAAAGATCAGCAACAGATCAGTCAGCAAAACTATCCCAGCTTGTAACAACTGGCAAATACATGACTACATGTTTTTCAAGAGACCATTGCAACTAGGACCTTGGAAGACACACACACACACAAAATATCACTGAAATAACTCAATAGACTACAACTGTTTACATTAACAGGGTATATAGCTCATTTTTAAGAAAACTTGTCTCGGAACTGTTTTCACCTTTTGTCATAGTAGTTCATAACAAAGCAAGAAGAACCAAGGTGTAACTGATGAACAAGCTTATTTCAGGTGGAAAAAACTTATGGTATATAAACAAATCTAATCTGTCTTGAAGATTACTCCAGAAGACAGGGATACAGAGAGTTAGTATTTCTTTCTAGCAATGGCCAAGTGACAATCCTGTCATTACAGAGTGACCAGAGAGAATAATCTGACATGTTACTTATGAAGACAGTAGTGAAATTCTTGACACAGAATTAATTACTGCCCAGGGCTCTGGACACCACCATGATCATAGAAACTTTTTAACACAGTGTAGAAAAAAAAAAAATTCTTAGCCAACTGTTTTAGGAGTTATCAATTTGAAAGAATTTAAATTCTTGAGAGCAAACTAGATAATTTCAGATGAGAAATTAATCTTAGTATTAAGTCCTAGGTTTAGAACTTCTTTTTCTAGTACCATGAAACTGACAAAAAAAAAAGCGCCTTGCCACAAGGAACAGAAGTCAGTTAAGGCAAAACACCAAAACAAAACACCACACCAACCCAAACAAACCATGACAAACAAACAAAAACCCACAACCACACCCCACAGAGAAAACATGTTTGGAAGGATGCACTAGAAATTAAGAGGTTCTATGTGGTTTTGCCATGACAAGGAATTTTACCACATTATTTAATTCACCCCAATTACACATCCATCTTTGTTGTCAATTATTTCTATAGCTATCAGTTATACCTGCGTTCTAAAATTATCTGCTTTGTAACATCCAGATTCTTAAATGAGGCATTCAATATTTTTTTTATATTAAAAAATTGGAGGGGGGATTAAAAAAAAAAGTCACATTTCTAAACACTGAAAGTATCTTTCAAGCATTCCATTTCATAATTCCCCCCCCAGTACTCAAAAGGGGCTACTGAACTGCAACCAACCACTTTGTAAGCCATGCAGGCTTCAAGAGATAACTTTACCACTCGTGAAGCTTTAACCCGATAGAATTGTTCATGATTTAGCGGTAGCTGAATCTTGTCATTCAAGCATGAAGGAATTCATATAGAGAAGGCTTTCTCACAGAGAAGATACATATAAGAAAAAAACTATTCCTGTAACAGGAAATTGATTTTGATGATTTGCCAAAAATATGACATTTTTAAATTACTGCTTTTCAAAACCAGTGAGTTAAAAGACTCCTTGTAATAGGCTGCTACAGATTAAGTAGATACAATGTTAACATTGCCTTTTATTTCATCAATGTATTTATGGTAATTTCCTTTCTGAGCATATCCAAGAGCACCTGAGATAACTGCTGTTTAGTAAGAAGCTCTATAAACTCCTGCATTATGATTACAAGCATTTTTGCCTCTTCCACTGGAAGTGACTTTACTACTGAAAATTGCAGAACTACAGGAAGAAGTGTTAATAAATACAATACATACTGCTTAGTCAGCCCCTCAAAACTTTGCATTTTAACTAGTAATTTCACTTCGGTTATTTTAAGTGGAACATTCATCAAGAGAGGCATACACTATTACAAAAAAATAAGAGCTATCAATTCTTTCCAACAGAGGTGAAACTTTATGGTTTAGACCCTAAGCATTGCAGCCGTACCAACAAACTGATTTCCTCAGCTTCCAAGAGATCACTAAACATCACAGCTCCAAATATTATGCCTCTCCTCTTATCAGATTGTTTTCCTTTTGAAACCAGTGTATCTTTCTTCTAAGTTAACACCAGCCATACTTCTACCTAGTTTTCTATTCCAACCTCATCCATTATGGTTTTATTAATTATCTAATTCCAGTGTTGCTTTCAAGGTCCGGCATATAAATACTCACTTCATGATCTCCTTTAAAAATAAGGAAAACTAAACTTCTTGCCTTTTAAAAAGCCAACAGTAATACAAACATTCAAGGACATAGTTTTGGTTTCCCTATAATTCCCATTAATGCTAAACAAGAAGGATATAATAATTTTAACTCTATAGTTCTTGTTGCATGATGTGACTACATTTTATCTTACAGGATTTGACCTGGCTGCTGGTTTAGAGGGTATATTTACAGAAGCTTGTCTATTTAGGTTTTGTATCCAGAAACTCATTCAACACCTACACTTGCAAAAGGAGAAAATGTTTAATACTGAGAAGGATGTTCCAGTTTTCATTGTTGGCATTCTTTAAAAAAAACCCTCAAACCTTTATAGCATAGAAATTTACATGCCTAGAAATGCTGGAGATGAAAAATATTCATTCAAGAATACACACAGTGCATGACCAAATGATATCTGGAACTTTTGCCTCGAGTCTTTTCCCTCTCTCAGAGCTCAACACAATACCTTCCTGCTCTTAAGTAATTTTGGACATCTCACAGTAGTATATTCCTTAATTTCCCTCACCTAGTACTCACCAATAATGACCAATAAAAAGGATTTGGGCCATTTGGATATAGTGAAGAACCATCTCTCATTACAACAAAGTGGGTCCATTTTGAAAACAGAAATAAACAAGAAAAATACACATGTACAATACTAATTATCAAGATATGCAACATAAGTACAGCAAACTCTCAGTTGCCTGAGTTATGTGTCAAACCTGCACACAACCTAACTGGCTTAATGCTGAGGCATCTTGGAGTCTGGCTGAATTTATTTAATTTATACAGAGCACAAAAACATTTGCACAGTGCTGCTTCTCCAGCCATCATTAGTCCATACAGCAGTCTAATGTCTCCTACACTACTCAAGCGCAGGAGCTCAGACTCTGAGAGACATGAGCTGCTTATCTGACCCAGCTCTAGGATCCATCTGCTACAGTCTGGAAACAAAGAGCATCATGTGGACAACTGTGACAGTTTTTCCATAGACCAATTCCAAATCTATCTGCATCTCAAGTGATTCCCGAGTCAGCATGACCTACCCCTGTGTGCAGGGATCTGAGGAGATTCACCTGTTTGGTGCTGCATATCCTGAGCACACAGAGCCAAGCAAGTAAGACTGCCAAGCAGGATGCAGTGCAGCCAAGCAAGTAAGACTGCCAAGCAGCGCAGCGCGGAGACAGTAGTCCAACAAAGCAGCCAATACCTTAGCTTTGATTCAGTATGAGCCATGCTGAATGGGGACTGGTCCACACTGAACCAGTACCCATATCCTCCCCATATCCACAGATATCCAGTTCAGATATTCTAAAGAATAGGAGACATAATCAAAGGTACACTCCTGAAACTAAATTTCCTCTGCTTTGTATATTTTACTATGGCAAAAGTATTAAAATTACAGTTTCCCAATCTTAACAGGTTTAAATTAAGGAAATACTGCCATAGTTTTTAACCAAGCTGAAATATGTTCAACAGATAACCTGGATCCAGAATAATATCTGTCAAGCAAAGCTTCATTTCTAATATGATCCTTTCCTTCCCCTTCTTGTTCTCAAGCCCATCCACCTCCTGGCTTCAATTCAAACAAAAAGCCCTTGCTGGAGGCTTATCCTGGCTGGAGTGACAAATTACCTATTTTGTAAAGCAAGTGCCATATGCAAGGTGTCTAAAGACTTTTCTATAATACCACATGTTAAGGCAGGTATTTAAATCTGCTATTGAGCTCTGGTCACTTTCTTTGACACACTTTTCCTCCAATAACTTGAGCAATATTCTAGTCCAGTATTACTTACCTATCAATGAGCTGATACAATTCTATTTTCAAATTCCTCTTACTCCTTTGGTTTCCTATGAAATTATACACATCTTGCCCCGTCCTAGAAATTGGGAAGAAATTGCCTGTGAAACATCCCACTGTAGAAACAGTGTTACGTCGTACCTGCCCAATATGATATTGATCTATTTTTGGTTCATGGAATCAAGTTTCTCTTCCAGATACTAAGAAGCTATCTTTCAAGTGAGAGAAGGATTCAGTGAAACTGGTAAGATGTTCATACTACCAAAAAAGAAAACCCCAAGTGACTATTATATACCAGGAATCTTTTATTCATCAGAACAGTTTGAGCTTTCAGGCTCATCAGCAGCATCTTATCTCCTATCCATATTTTCATTCCTAGAAAAGCCCAGCTCCTAAGCAAACCAAAGCCTATGGTGTTTCTTCAAAATACTTCATCTGCTTTTATGTAGATCTCTGCATGGTATCCCATACATTCCATGATTTCAATTTTGCAAATGGATTTTCTCCTTGCCTCCGCTATAAAAGATCATCACTTCTTAAAAAAAAAAAAAAAAAAAAAAAAAAGGTTTCAGAGACTTAAAGAGGTTTTATTCAAAAGGACCCCTAATCCTTAAGCAGTACCATTTATCTAAACTTCTCTTCCCTACAGGGACACACTGACCTTTTGTTCACGATAGCAGATTCATCCCTCAAGAAAGGGATGTTAGAAATATCTGGAACAGAATCCTCATTTTGTTTTGCCCTTAGTCACAGAATCCTTTCCTCAAAAAATGAAATGTCCACATTATTCGTTATATATGAAGTATTCTTCCCTTTCAAGTGAAAGCTTCCAAGTTAAGGAAAGTTCCCAAATATTCTAATCCTTGTTGCTTTAAGGCCCTCACTGCACAGGACTCAAGTAGTGAGTCCAACATGCTTTTGTAGATCAGCTTCATTCACAGTTCCACAATCTGTCCTGTCCCACCAGCAAAGCATGGCAGAACTCATTCTTTGGAAACAAATCAGTGCCCTGAATTCCACCCTCTGGGTTTTTTTTTCAAGAATTATCAAAATCACTATTACCAAAAGGTCTTACAAGCAGTAACTAACAGATTTATACAAGTCATCTTTGGTCAAACTTGCTAAAGTAAAAATAGGATTAGTTAAAAAAAATGCTTTGAACTTCAGTGAACTCCACAGATTTATTTATTTTTTTTTTTTAAGATGTCTCCTCAGGAAAGTCTTGGAGTTTATTCCAAAAGCAGCATTATAAACACAGGGTATGCTAATGCACTATGAATTAACCTCAGAACGCTTGTCACAGTTCTGACAAAGGTAGTAGAAACTCTAAAATCCAAGTCAGGCATTGCCAATTAAGTATCTTCAGGCAAAGCATGAAAGAACAAGTTCAGTCAGCTTTCAGAAAAAAAAAATACCTAGAACTAATCACTAGGCATCAGAGAAAGTTAGTCAGCTGCTCAAACTACTGCAAGATTTCCTGTATTCCATCACCTTCTTTGTTTACTACTTAGAAAGGACAATTGATTAAAAAGCAACCTTGCCAAAATCATGCACTTCTGACAGTCCCAAAGAAATATGACTACTAGACAGTCATGACAATGCCTCCCCCTTCTGTCTCATTAATACTCATCTGATTTTTCCTTCTAATTTATCCTGTATATACAAACTTAGGCAACTTAAGTCACGCTGAAATGCATATAGTTTCTATTTGGATAGCTAGTACTATTTCAAGGACTCATCCTTATTTTAATGACTGAAGCTTTTGTTTCATTTACCTATAATTGCACTGCTTGCTTTTTTTTGACAGCTCTGTTGTCCCCTGACTTCCATATAACTTGCATTCCATGGAGGTATAAAAATATAAGTATTGTTGATAAGCTAATATGCAGTAACCAGCTACATGCACTTTAAGCCAGTGCAAATGCTCAGTAACGTTGGACAGAAAATGTGGAGCCTTCCAGCAGGCAGCTGTGACAAGGTGATGCACAATACGTGTTATATTTCTGCAACAAGTCAAACAGCATCAATATTTTAAGACACTTTTCAAAATTACTACCAAGTGCATGGAAAGCATTTAGTGCATTCTTCTCAAATTCAAAACTATTACCTTTTCCCACAGGCTGACCTTCTAGTCAAGTAATCGTATGATATTTCAAAGATTAATCACTCATGTTTTTTGCAAACTCACCATGCCCACAAGTATTCACACTTTAAACCCTCTGGATTTTGCCCCAAACTATACCACTCTTTTATACCATCCTCAGTATGGTAATATCTGATTTTTGAGGTATTCAGCCATGCTAGAAGGTTCAGACACAGCAAATATAGGTTTACACTGCCTACAAGGCTGATGAATCTGTTGGATACATGAAAACAGCATACAATGTACAGCAATATATACTATGTTATAAAAACACTGTTACTATAACACAACTAATTTATATTTTAATTGTACCTTGTTTACCCTCCAACCCACCTTTCTTTTTGAAATGCAAGCTTTTAGAAGCTACTGTCAAACTCTTCTAAGCTTACTCTGCACCAAATTTTAAATTTCTCACTTCACAGCAAAAGTTTTGTGTATCTTGGGCACCAAGAAGTTACCAGATATTTCCGTCATTATGAATCACTCTTTCTAGTACCCTGCAGACTTGCCTGTCTTCTTTCCATCTGCTACTGTGGGGCTTCTGTGTGTTTCTGACTAAGATACTCAATATTTTTTTCTAATGGAATTCTAATTTCACCCATGTACTATTACTCCTCTGCCACTGGCTTTTGCTATTCCCTCATCTAGTGAGAATTTTAGAAATGCTTGTTAACATGCCTGAGTTTTTCCAACCTTCAATTATTTTAGACTTTGGTATCAAATTTAATTCTTGTGACAGGAGGTGGACTGAACATCTTCAGTTGTCTGCATTTTGCAGTGCATTGCTGTAAGAGTAATCCCTGATAAAGGAGGAGAGACCTTTAGTCAATTTAGTCATCCTCTTCTTATAGCTTCAGCCTTTATGCAGAAAATAACAGGATGGAAGTCACTTCCAGTGATCATTTTTTGAAATGTGCTACCCATTTGCTAACAGTAAACATATATTTTACTTCGGATAAGTCAATACATCCTTGGAAAATTCATAGCATAATATTAATACTGCATCTTGAATATAGGGCTATATTTCACATATCTGTACTTAGAAATGCACGCTGCTGTAATACAGAATATTGTGTATCGCTCCTTTGCTTCTTTACTTTTATACCTTATCATATATTCCTCACCTCCAGACAATGCTAACAAAGCCAGCCTCATGATGATTGTCTCGTCCTAATCATATCAAACCTTACCATTAGAAACCTAATTAAACAATTTTGTAAATATCCCTTTATAAACATCACTCGTCAGAATAATTTAACAAAGCTGTTAAAAGACCATCATATATTGGCTAGTCTAAAATTCTGCAAAACTACATTAAAAACAATTGAAACTGTTTAAAAAAGTTCCAACAGTGTTTTCAGAAAGCATTTCCAAAAAGACAGTAAGAGATTCAATGTATCAGCTCACCACAAAAACAAAAAGTGCCCATTCCACAGAGGTGTGGATCTCATAACCCTACAAGACCACCCTGCTCAACACTTCTTGGAACTGTCACCAAAACCAAAAAGACAAACTCCTGTAAAGCTAATATTACAGTAAGTACTTGTTCATTTTTCTTAAGTAATCCCACTCTAAGTAACTTAATTAACAATATACCATTGTGAACTAAACAAAACTATTGGAAGAAATAAGGTTAGGCTTAACCAAACCCTAATAAAAATCTTGTTTTGATGATATTTGTATGATCCATGTCTTTGAAAAATTCTAAACGGAAAACAGTTACCTGCGTTAAAATCTTGTTGAGAACAAAGTCAAATCATTCAAATCCTACTCTGTTCTTTCATTACTAGACTGGATCATTTCCCAATACAAATGTTCAGGCTTTAAATATCTTATAATTTATTTGAAGATCATTTTCCACTCATGTCTATCCTAAATATTAATGTGTCAAGAAGCTAATAGAAATCTGATATCCACAGTAATACTCTAATCTCCATTTTTCTAGTTCACAGTCATGACTGAAATCTCAAGAAAAGCTTATCTTTGCATACTTTCTACTTCATCATCATATTCTTGCTAGTCACTATGCATATCTCCTTCACCACATGTCCTCATTTCTCCAACTACTAAGGCCCACATTCTCAAAAATATCTTAATGCAGTAATTAGAGCAATTAATTTAAAAAGATCTTCGTAATCTTCAGAGCAAGTAGATGTATACAGGGAGTCAGCTGGAAAGATCCATGATTTTACTGTAAGTAAATAGCTTTTTAAACAAACAGACAAAAATAAGGATAAGAAAAAGTGGGTTTAGGTAGAAGATTTTCTAAGACTACTCCTCTAACCTGTTAGCAGAAAAGTACCCTCACTTAGGTATCAATGTTCTGGGCAATTCTTACAGTATTTATTTCACTAACTTCTATGGGGTTCAGCTACATTTTAATATTGTAGCAACATTATTCTATAATACTCTTCCTGCACGTTTTCAAAAATACATCAATTATGCAAACTTCTAACTTTGTAATAGATCTTAGACAGCTTTTTACTCTGAAGATCACAGGACAGGTTACAACCAGCACCTTTGGAATGTGGCTTTTTCAAGATGGACTGATGATGTAGATTTAGACGCCAGAAAGTCTAAATGGCTCCAGCGTCAACTATATATATATATTTTTTTTCATATTCAGTTTATGTAGCAAGTAACACAGTACCTTTAAGTAGAAGTGACTAAGAAGTAAATAAACTTTCCTCCCACCCAATAGTCAATTAATTTTAAGTTATATCCCTTCTCCCACCCTCATATACTGATAACAAGGTACTTAAATATCCAGTAATTAACATTCCCACTTCCTCGGGCATGTTTTCTTTTTCATAAGTTGTTCTGCAAAACAGGTTACAATGAGGCTAGTGATATTTGCATCTATGCTCCTTCCAGAATCTATTTTCCCTCCCACTGTAAACAGCTTTAATAATAGCAAGTGGAAGCAACTCCACCTAAACTGAGGGGAAAATTAAACATATACACAGCTACCCCCAGTCTTCCTCGGTTTCAGTTGACCTCTGCCTTCAAAGAGCTTGCCTTTTTTTTAAGACTAGAAATCCGTTACAAATGTTGGAAGGCCAAGGCCTATATTTATATAGGCACTGCAATGGTGTTGACAGCTTTAAATAGAATAAATTGAACAAAATTTAATTTAGCATCATAGTCTTATCATCATGATTTACAAATGCACAGGTGCATTTGACTCCAAAGAGTCAAGAAATTGTTAGAGTTCTTTATAATATAGAAAGCAATTAATAGAACTGAGACACAGACATCTGCGTTAAGTCCTTACAGCAATTGCTCTTGTATAATAATGCAAACAATGGCCAGTTTGACACATAGCAAATGACACAATCTTATTAAACTTTAAGTTTAAGCCTTACATTTTAGGCCATTCATTCCCATGTATGCACAAATCTGTATTGTTAATGTGCAAGTATGTGCAATCTGGCTGTACAGAAGCCAAGAAAAAATACCCTATCTTAAACCTATCACTTGCCTTATCTTTTTTACTGATCTTTCTTCATGCCTCAAGAAAGCAATGAGTTTTTCAAGTGGCAGTTTGACAGTAAACTTAGTGGAGTGTTTCAACAGTGGAGGACTACTTTTGTCAGATGCAAAACACTCACTCTCTAAATAATTAGAGCTGTCATACATTTCTATACACAGAAAGTGCAATAGCTTTTCATATATCCTTCCACATATTTGCGCATTAGTAGCTACAATGTTTTGAGACTATTTTCTTCCATCAGGGAATTTTTCAACTAACTTCCCCCCCCCAGATTTCATAGATAAGCAAAATTTAACCTTTTAAACTCATATTTATCTTTCAATGGGCTATCACATCTACTCCACAAGCTCTTTGCACACCACAGCACCTTGCGCACCAAGAGCTTCTAGGTTCTGCCAAGAAATACCAAGGAAACAATATTCCACAACAAAGAAAACTGCTTTTTCAACTTCACTAAAACCACTTTTGTTCCATATACCATTGTTGATATTTGTGATCAAGCACAATCAGACCACAACTTACCTCCTAATACCAAGAAAGGAAAAAAATGGGGGGGGGAAAAAATAATCTCTTTCTGCATAAGCACTGATGCTGTTTAAAGCAAATCAGGAACACTGTGTATACCATGTAGCATTGCAAATACTGTGTCCAAATAGGTCGAGAACTGTGGTCCACACAGAGTCTAGCAGTTCATGTAATGATGCCACTCCTGACTTTTAGCAGCTGAAGCCACATTATGTAAAGCAAAAAATATTTTCTATTACAAGTTCTTGTGATGCAAGTACAATAGTTGCTAGCAATCAAATTAAATCACTAGCAATCAAATTAAATCACTAGCAATCAAATTAAATCACTAGCAATCAAATTAAATCACTAGCAGAAGCAGCCAGCTATGGATTCAGAGTCAGATTAGCTCACCCTCTCTCAGTCACCAGTACTCTATTAAGCTATTCATAGAATAAAAACTATCAGATTAAACTATGTTTAGCTTGCCGTGTCACATGAATATGCTCACACTAATCACCACACAAAGCCATCCTGTAAGAAACTAGTCTTTATTTCTACATTGAAGCAGTTCATGATTAAATGCATGTTCAACATTGATAATTTATGGTGTTATCCAAAATTATTTTTTCTCATTACCATCACTTCTGTCACATCCTAGATTGTTAAGAGTACATTACACTGCCTCCGCAAATAATAAAACTGAATAATTATGACAGTGCAAACAATGAAGCTAGTGGTCTGTATGGGAAAACATAATATAGAACCATATGTATATTGAAGAGTAACAATGCAATTTCTACTCATCCTATGTATATTTGAATTCTAACTTTCAGACAGCTCTGATTTCCAGTGCTTTCATTATTCCTTGCTGTTTTACAGTGTGAATCATTTACTTGGAATTCATCCATTCAGTGCATTTCTAGCAATTCTGTCTTTCAGTAAAAGCAGATTCAATTAGAATAGACTTACAAGACCCATATGGTTTTATCAGTCACTGTATAAATGTTCACAAAACTACCCCTTGAGGCAGGATCCCTATTTAATCATTCCCTTAAAGGGAACGCCCTATTTTCCAGACAACATTTAACAGATGAGGCCAGCAAGTCTCCTGAAGACAACTGGTAACACTGTACAACAGTCTGCCCTGAGAAAAAAAAAAAAAAAATCCATATCAGGACCTTAAGAAAGCCTAAATTCATCTAGTTTAACTAGGTTAAACTAGTATCCTAGTAAAACTAGGATAGTTTTCAAAGCGGCCATCAATGTTACTTTTCCAACAAACAGTTTTAATGCTTCAACCTCTCACACACTGTTGTCAGAAATTCTTACCCAAATGCCACAAACCATTGTCCACCAATGCTCAGTGTGACAGCTATATTGAAAATATCCTGTTTGAAAAGCACACAGGTATCAAACAACTAATGTTTCCTAGATGACAACATGCTACATATGAGCAGGGGTTGGGAAGCTCAATTTTTTTAACAACATCCCCTGAGGAGGCAATGTTTGGGAGTCTGCAGAGAAGGCAGTGTTTACAGTCTTTTAGACCCCTAGATTCACAGGGAAGAGATGTCTCACAGTTTCCAATCCCACAAGGATTGGATCCTCCAGGCTGCTCCTCTGTCCCCTTCCTGCAGAAACTGTGATGCTTCCTGCACCTATGCAAAACATTAGGTTCATAATGATGTAGCAGCACAGTAACTGTTGCAGAAAATGGGTGAATATTTGGCACAGCTAGTTTTGTGACCAAAAAAGGAAAGAGCCTGCTTCTGACCTATCTTACTTGTTCTGCACTGCAGGTGTGCTCTTCCCAGAAGGTTGCAGCATTCTAGAAACTTATTCCATTCAGAGCCAGCCCCACAGAGAAAATATCAGGGGAAAAGACTACACACTTTCCCTAAAGACATCAAGTCTCTGTAGTGCCCTTCAGAAAACTTGCATGTTGATAAGAAAAAGATGCCATGAAATCATCAGCCATCACCTTTTCTTTTCCCCCTTTTATTCAGTTATGGAACTTCTAGCTCATGACCTAGTCACAGAATTCAATAACTGTAAGAAACAACTTTCCTTTCACTGAATGCGTCAAACCAACTTGTTTCATCTTTTACAGTTAGAAACTATTTTTGAAGTAAATTTTAAAACCCATACTCATTCACACACTTTTTTCCTCCAAGCACTGTCACTTAACTGTACAGTTCAGATACAGGTATATTCAAGCATTATGGAAAAGCAAAAATAAGCCCTAAACTTTCAGCAAGTTAGAATGGGAAAACTTTCAATTGTTCATTTCCTCACCACCCCCCAGCTCCTAAGAATACAAGAAAAAACTTGTAGCAGACATCAAGGCTATATCTTGTAGTCTTCAATCTGTCTCCTGATGGAAAGTTTGCCAGCCGAAAGCCTACCAACAGCACTCTGCAGCTGTACACTCCAAGTTCAAGCCTGCTCTACATCAACGGACCACATACCAGTGGAATGCACTTCAGAGAGAACAGACAATCCTTGGGATCTCTCTGTCCTACTTAAACCAGGATAAGCTACTGCATGAAAGCATAAAAAAAATTAATAGTTAATATTTTGTTCCACTAGCCCACTTTGAAAGCATTTTGTAGCTGACTGCATCAGCCAACAAGACATCATTTGATGCTCTGAGAAAAATTTCTGCAAAACATACTGTCTGAACCTGACTTTCAAGATTAAAAGTACAGACAATTCTATCAAGTTTTAAACAGGAACAGGTATAGTGGGCTGCCACAACAGTAAAGGATAAGTTGTTATAACAAGTCATGGGGCAGAAAAAGCAACTTCTCATCACTCTACAGCTGATAGAGGAGCTTTTTCCTTACCAGCTAGACTTCTCTTTTAACATACTTAATCTTATTGTAGGTGTTTATTTCAATCTCAGTAGCTTTTAGTCCAAGACAGTTAACAATTTTCCTTAAGAGCCAGAGTGAGCAGGAATAACCCTGATAGCACTAAAAACAAAGATGACATTTCTGCTAAGAAAATAAATAAATAAAATATTCACACGGCAAAACATGAAATACTTATGCCCCAAAGGAAAGTGCCTCATCATGGAAACAGAAAGAAAGAAGTATATCCATTATCAAACATGGAAAGAAAGCAAATACCAGATGGCATAAATGCCTCTGCTTCAGCCTCCACACAGAAGCATAATTCCATATAACCAAAGAATCAAGGGAATACAAGTTAGAATAAGAAACAAACCGGGCTCCTGAATGTTATATAGGACAGTCGATAGCATCTAATAAAATTCACTGCCAGAAACAAATTGTTTAAAGCACTACAGGAAGATGAAATAAATTATCAAGCACTGCAGAAGAGAAAAAGAAAAAAAGAAAAAAGAGAAATCAAGAGAAATCATAAGATGTGTAAATAAAAATGTAAGAAGTAGTACAGAGGACTCAGCCTAACTCAAATTTCAGAAAGATACTAGAATGAAATTATTTAACAACTGTGAGCATTAAAGGATAAAGCAAATTGGCTTGACACAGTCTAGTTTCTCTCTTTAATGGAATAATTGTCCTAGTGACTAGAAAAAAAGCAGTACATGTCCCAGGTCTTGACTTGCAACACAATCAAAACCACATTCTCCCACTCAAGCTAGACTATGACTGGAACAAAGTTGTGCAGAATGAAATTCAAAATCAGACTTTGTAAATAACAATATTTAATAGTTCTCAATAACTAGCTGTAGATATATGATAGCCTGTATAGTGAGGTTCTACAGGTATACTATTTAATATTCTTAATCATGCTTTCGACATAGGAATAAGGAATAAAACAAACAGTACCAAGCTGAAAAGTGGTGAACACTACCTACCAGGAGCATCCCAAGTTTAGATGACTCAAAGATCAAAATGATGAAATCCAAGGAAGACACATTAAAAAACCACAGGCCCTACAACTGCATAAACACTGAAGTAACAATGGGACACAAAAGAACACCAGACTGTACTGGATCAAGCAGGTCATGAGGCATGGAGAAGCCAACTTCATGATACTATTGTACATAAAGAAAAGCCTCATTGAGGGAGGTACCAACATCAGACATCACAATTTATCAGGATTCTGGAAAGGCACAGCCCCACTAAACCTTACACTGGAAATGACTCATACGAAGGTATGTTCTCATGCTGGGCTACTACTGTAAGAAGCAGGTGTGTCAACTGAAGAGACAAGAAAAAAGAATCATGATATAAATTTAAGAAAACTGTCACCTATAAGAAAGGGCTGCTGGATTTTATTTTTTTTTTCCTGCAAGAAAGACAGAGAAAATGAGTGAACACAGAAACCATAACTCAATTACCAAAGAACTACAAATAGAGTGGGTAATTCACTGGGGATAGGGGGACTATAAATCAACTTACCTTACTCAACAGAAAGGTTAGATATCTGGAAAAACATTGAAGGTAAAAAGCACTATAAATAAGCTGTATAAAGGGGTTACATCTCTTTCATTGAAGACCTGTTAGAACAAAGATTATGCTAGAAGTTTCCCAGGTTTACTGATGCTCTTTCAATACAGGAGAGGGTTTAACTCACTCAAAGACCTCTTCCATCCCGAGTTCCTAGGGCAACATAGATATGCCAAATGAGACATGTAAGCCTCCCTGAAATCATCCCTATAACAAACTCAAATGTATTCGAAGCTTTTACTACTTCTGTAACTGTGGAAAACAAATGTGAATCTATTTTTCTTGGCTTTGGTACAATTCAGCCGAACAAGCCATTCTTAACTGGCAGAACCTACCTCTAACCTTGCAGTGCTCATTAATAAAGTTGGTTTTCTAGAAAGCACAGCTCCTAAATCCATTACTAGATCTTGTAAACAGAGGGCTAAGTCTTATTTCCTGCTCAGCAGCTCTGATGTCATTAGTTATAATGAGGGAACAAAAAAGTTTATAAAAAGCAATAGGTTTCTTTCTGCTCCACGTTTGTTTCTTTAATCATATAAGGTATATACACATAGAAGACCAAGTCACAATGACAGCTACCAAAATTTCTGGGCAAACACAATTGCTGATATAACTACTATTTTCAATAGTAGTTTATTTTCAAAAAGAAACAACTAAACTAGGTTTAAATCAACTATCAAAGTCAGATCAGAGAGGCCCTGACAGGTCTTAACTCAGTATCAAATGAAATACTGTTCCTTTAGTTCTGGGGAGATTGCACTTAAAACAAGAAGGCAGGGGGGAAGCCCAACCTCTAACAGACATAAGGAAAGGGTTACAGGGAAAACAAAAAACCAAAACAAAGCCTCCCCCCCCCCAAAATAACCACCACCC
>JANHGN010011919.1:0-23527 GCA_024605025.1 Megaceryle maxima
AATAAATTGCTTGAATGTACTTTATGATACCGACACACTTTTCCTTCCACAAAATGTGATTTTGTGTTTTTCCTTAACAAACTTTATATACTTAATGATGATAATAAGAAATAATGTAGTGAAAATAGGCTTGTGACTCTGAGACTGTCAGCCATATTCCCGGAAGGTTAGAGAAATCAAATTATGTTTTCTGAAGCCTGCCCTATGTCAATGCTGACAATTCTACTATTCATAATTCATTTGCTTCTTAA
This sequence comes from Megaceryle maxima, assembly GCA_024605025.1. Classification (NCBI taxonomy): domain Eukaryota; kingdom Metazoa; phylum Chordata; class Aves; order Coraciiformes; family Cerylidae; genus Megaceryle; species Megaceryle maxima. The sequence goes on from JANHGN010011919.1 coordinate 252, forward strand.
AAAAGTTTTCTCTGAGAAATGGTGATTACTGGCACGAAAGATTCTTGGCAATACTTGAGGAGCACTTGTTGCAAGGGTTTGAATAATTCTTAGAGAAGAAAAAGGTATTACTGCTAAAATTTTAATGCATCACAAATTTTAGATCTTTTAGATGAAAGATTGTCTTGTTCAGTAATCTTAATTCTAACATGATAGGAAGCAGGTCTGAGATACTAAACTTCTTAGAAACTAAGCTAAATATCATCAGCTTTGAACACTTTTGGTCATGTTACAAAACTTGTAACTTTTTTTTTACTAAAGTCTACTTTAATAATTTCTGTACACATAGAAGGAAATTGATAATTTTTCTACCTTTTCACAAAATACTTATTCCAGCAGACTTTTTTTGGGTGCCTTTTACCTTCCTTCATAAATTGCCTTTTTTTCCTGTTTTAACTTCATTGCTTAAGATAGCCCTGTATTTTGTGAGCAGTATTGTATTTTCCTTGCAGAGATACACACCTACTATGCTATTTTTATTATGTGCAGTCACACAATAGAGAAGGATGAACAATACTAAAAATTAAAGAATTTTGGACAGACTTTAGCTTTGGTTTATTAACCTACCTTTATTTGTCCTATATATTTGATGGCTTCATGTGGATCTTTTATGTAAACTTTAGTTATTTTCAGCTGCCAACTGATTTTCCAAAGTTTGAAGAAAAAAACATAGCAAAGAAAGAAGAAAACAAAGTTATAATCATGGATGAATAGAAGGATGTATGATTGGAAGGTAGTTTAATTTGAAACAGGAATCCCTAGGTACACTTAAATTGCTTTTCATTACATTTCTATTGCTTCATTACTTATTGGCTTCATTACTTTTTTCTATTACTTTAAAAAGCATCTTGAATTAGTTATGAAACCTGTTCTTTAAGAAAAGTCTTTGTATTTAGCTTTTATCTCTGTAAGTATTTCTAGTAATTGTACTAATGGTTTTGCTGATAAAAATGCCTTGAGTGTCTTAGAACCACACTTCTCTTAAAGTAGCTAAGCCTCTATCATATTGAACAGTCCAGGTACTATGATACTTAGAGGGCCTTGAACACTGCCATATTTAAATGCAGAATATCTGGAGAAAACATGTCTTTACTGTGGAGTTGAGAGGACAAGATTAATGAGCTGGAAGACTTGCCAGAGCTGGGTGCTGCCAGCAACCCTTCTCATTCCTGCTGTAGATTAACATTTTCATTCGCTCCATTTTATTGGCACATGTGAAACACCTAAGCATGGTGCCATCACACCCCTCCTACTATACTAGGATTGTTTCTACCACAAATTACAGGGTCGTGACTGACCAAAAAGTGCAGGGCTTGGTCTCTTGTACCTTTTTATGGCATTGCAAATAGCTATGCAATCATCCTGGAGTAACACTGCAAGAATACAAATTACAGACTAAACCAGTCTGCTTGTGTCTCAATGCAAGTGCTTGTTTATGTCAGCTTCTCTCTGCCAGTTGTCTCACAAAAGGCATATGGGCATAAAGAGAATGTGGAAGGGTCAAAGAGGTCTTGTGTAGGTGTAAGGTGCACTTAATAGGTATTGTTGAAGTTACTAGGGAAATAAGCTACCTGTGAATAAAATATGGGTATTGCATTGGTGTACAGCAGTTCAAAGACAGTAGGAAGCTACTTCTCCAATTTAAAATGCAGATGAGTATAGGGAAGCAGACAGTAATTAATGGGAGTGAAATTTAGTCAGAAGATTATCTGTTTTCAGAAAATGCCAGCAAAGTTGTGTGTCTGCTTTCTGACCCAGTGCAGATGTAAAAGCATCACTTACATTAGAGTCCTTGAGTGTAGCCGTTACAGAGGTGGGAAGGACAGGATCACAGATTCATGGCTGAAAGCTCACCTAATTGTTGAGGTCAGCTTGGTAAGGGTAAGAGGCTAAATAAATTCTGACTCACAAAATGCTAGGTACAGTACCAATCTTAAGGAAACCTGCTTTCTCAGATGGTATTAGTAGTCATGGTCTTCTAATATTTGATGCAATAATGACTGTACATCTTCATGTAATCATTAACAGTATACAGTGTATAGGACAGTCATATTTCACTCTCTTGCCCTAAGGTTAATTGAAATGAGAATGTGTTTGTTTTCTCTCAAAGTAAAAAAAGAAGGCCTGATTTTTCTTCAAGACCTTGGGAAAATCAGAAGCCTGTATGTGAAGGTCAGATAGAGTAACTAGCACCAGTTTGATCCCCCTGTGCATGGTGGAAGACTTCAACTCAAAAATCCCATGTTGTGATGCTGGAAGGGATGACAGTCATTTTGCAGTCTGAAAAATCACAACCCAACCACTTGAGAAGAAAAAGTGTTGGTTTGGAACAGAAGTATTTCAAATGACTCTGCCTTGAACCTCTTGGTGAGTTCCATCTCCTGTCATAAGACTGTGAGCTGTTATAATATGTGCTCTTTATTTTTAGGATTAATGCAGCATAAACATTAGAACTTCTTTACATTAGTTCTGTGGAGAAAAAAAATTCTCTCTTCCAGCTTGTGAATAAAACTTTGATTTCAAGAACAACCAGGCAAATAGCCATATTTGGAGAGTGAGCACTGAGTGTGGTGCTACTTCTAGTTTCATTTAGCTCTATGCTAGAGATGCACGTTATCTTTTCAACTGCACATTCAGATCTTGCTGTACTGTAATGGACTTGAACACACAATAGAATTTTTGCCATTTCTTGTGTAAACTGAAGGCTTGGAAGTTTGAAAGCACAGCTCTTATTCTGTAAAGTATCAGTGCATTAAACGTTATCCAAAACAGTTTAAAAAGGAATTGACATTAACTTGAAGTTGCAGTTAGGAGGTACTAACTTTGACCCAATAGTTAAAATCTCTAAGAATTGGAGAGGGAGCAAAAACGGTGGGTAATTTAAAATTGAGAAAAGCAAAGCCATTTACTGCTATCATTTTGCAAAACCTTTTTACATCTTCCACCTTTCTTTCCCTTTCTCAAAGGTATCAGAATAGATCTGTTAAATTCTAAAGCTGTGCATGTGATGATTATCCAGATGTCAAACTTTCCTGGAGCTTATGCTGTCTTTTGTCTATGTAGATCTTCTGGCAGGGGGTATGGGGAGCGTGTGTGTGTAGCAAAAGAAGTTGGTGTTGATTAGAAGCACACACAACTTTGATGTGCTCTGTGCTGTCCTTTCCTGTTTATGTATCAACATTTTTTAAAAAACCTTCATTTTATTTATCATTTTTGTAAGGACCTAGTTTCTCCAGACTTATGAATGGATTAGCATTTTACTTTGAGTTTCCAACTCAGCTACTGTTGCATCTAATGCTGAGATGGTTTCTGCTGTGTCACTTTAAGACTGTTCCAGTTTCTTGAGATTACATAAATATATTAATTCAGAATTCTGATGACTCCAACAGTAAATGTTTCATTTGTTTGGCTGGGGGGGCGAATAGGGAACAAAAATTCCCTGCTGAAATGTAGCCAAGCAGAGAGAAGGTTAAGAGATGCAGTGATTTATAGCCTTACTGTAACAAAATTATGTGAGGCTACATGGCCTTTAATAATATTAGATGTATTGCCTTGACTGTGACATTGTTAAGTTTTAAATCTCTTGCCCTAATTTCTCTGCAAAATATCTGTGTGTATTGTCAACAGTTCTTAGTCCGTTCTGGTTACACTGGAACCATTTAGAAAGATTTTGCTGATCGCTACCATGGAAAATGATCTATTTTAGCTCATAGCTATTTCTGAGAGCAATCATCCTTCTTTAAAACACGGGTTTTAAGTCTTGTTCCTATTCTCAGTTACTGGTTTTCATAGAAATCTTTGTGGGGCCATACAAATGCTAGTTCAAACTCTTTTTTTTTTTTTTTTTTTTTTTTTTTTACCAAAACTTCTCTGTTTTTTTCAGAACTAAAGATTTGTGGGATGACTAGCTTTTTTAGGAGCAAGTGGACATCTTTCCTTAAAATCAGCTGTCTGGCTGCTGTGTAATAGTTGAGCTGACCCGAGCTGATCTGGGTGAGATGTGGTCTCTGCACACGTCCTTTGTTCAATCACTTTGGTCCAAGTTCTTTGGATGTTTACAGCTATTGCAGGATTTCAATACCTAGTTGCCTTTCTGTTGGCTGCCTGTGCCTTCATAATAGCCTGTGTCCCCATACAACCTTTCAGGATTAAGTGGTCCATTCTGACTGCATCATGTAGAGGTGAAAATCGGACAGAAACAGCTGATCTCATGAAGTATCTGGTCCTTGTCTGATGCAGTTATGATCTTATATTAAGTTGTTTCACCTGTTTGCTTACAACTTTGCCAATGTGAAGAAGGTTTCCTTGTGATATGATAAGATTTTTGAAATGGAAAATGTAACAAAGAAAGCTAATTAAGACTTCTATCTCAAAAATATTTCTAATTTCAATAATAACAAAGCACATTTGTGTAGAGCTTACTCATGTGAAAGTCTACATGTACTTTGTGTTTCTTCCTTTAGAATCATTTACATAATGACTTGCTGGTTTCATTACCTTCAATTTCTCACCATGTGTTAAATTACTAATTCGAGCCTCTGACACTCCTATATGTAATATTGATGATACACAATAAGGGAAGAATGCTGCAGACCTTACTGGGCAAGTAAGTTTTTTGTGAGTCTGTATTAGGCTAGAAGATACTGCATTACAACTGAAAAACTAAGAAGGTCCTAATACCTGCCATCGTTGGCGGTGCTCAGGAACTTTTAAGAAGTGATGAGTCTTTAAATCAAGGCATCTTGAATAGCTTTTAATGTGGACCATTATCTTCTTGCTTCTTTTGCATTTTCTGATTAAAGTATAGCAGGTGACAGATGTCTTTGCTCTACCACTAAAAAGACTGAGTAGTTGCAGTGTTTAAGAACTGCTCTATTTCTTCGGACAGTTCAAGCTCTTGACCATCTCTGTTAGCACAATGTAGCAGATGTAGCTGTGACTCATAATGTGGGGCAGTCATGTGCTGCATGGTGCTGGAGACTTTTAGTCAGTGAAATTTAGTAGGATAAATGAACTACTCCTAAAGCCATTTGTATGAGATTTTTTCGATTGGTAGCTGAGAACCTTTTGGTAAAATAAGAACTTGGCTTACTAGACTAGATGTAGCACAGATGTTTACTGAGTAATATTCTATTAGGACTTCTTCCCTTTATTTTACAAATAGAGATGTCATTCCTGTCACAGTATGGGGAAACCTCTCTGTGTGAAGCTAATTGATGTTGTTGGATTCCTGAAGTTGGTACATTATCAAATGTTGCAGGGTATGTGGCAACTACCATCTGCCATACAAGGGCAATTCTGCCTATCTTTGAAAGGTGGAGCAGAAGATAGCCAGATGCTTTGTCAATGTCTGTTTGAAGTGAACTTTACAGTGTCGAGTTAAATGAAATTAGAAGATTGTGTTTTCTACAATGTCCTTGAGATGTTCAGGAGCGTTGGCTCTCGGTATCTAAAGATTTCTTGTGCTTTTTGGAAAGATTTTTTTTTTTAAGTTGTTTTGTGAAGACTAGGTTCTGCTAATAGTGGAATATAATAGTCGGAATAATGCTAATAGTATGAAATTGTGTGCACTAATTTGCAAGCATCTTATGGATATTTTGGCTTAAAAAAACCCCCAAAACACAAACCACCAAAAAAAACCCAAACAAAAAAACCCAAACAAACAAAACAACCCCCCCCCAAAAACCAACCAAACAAAAACCAAACCAACCCAAACAGCTGAGAAGATGAAGGAAACTGGTAGTGCTCTTTTAGTTGAGGTCATTGATCTCTGCAGTTTCAGTTCTAGCAGGGGCAGCAAGGCAGGGGATCCACACATGAGTTGACGCCTGCATTCCAGAGACAGTTTCTGTACGCTGTCAGACTTGGGAAGTTTGGGTCCAAAGGACTAAATAGGCTCAAGTAAGCAGTTAGATTAGCGATAGCATTGGTAACCATGATATTTACCAAATTAACCTGGTGTCCTTTGAAACAAGAGGAAGAAAAAGATCAGATGTTATATTTCATGGTGAACCTCTGATGTTCTCAAACCCCCAAAATGGAATATGTTTGTAAATGCAAATTTGAACTACCTTAATCAGACCAATCTTCAGAGAGAAATAGGAGGGTGCTGCAGATCATTTATACTCCATCCATTGCTGGTGCTGTTACTGACTATTTGTTTCATAAAGAGATCTGCTCAAAAGATAAAGCCAGAAAAAGAATTTAAGGCAATGAGTGGCAGCATGGAGGAAAACCTTTACAAAAGGAGGTCTGCTTGTCCCTCTCCGAGTCCTTACTTCAAAATGAACAAGTTTTGTGCTACTTTTAGACTGCCAAATATGTAATATATCCTGTGCTGAGCTTACCATGAAACACAGGATGACTTCTTACTGTTATTCTCCTAACAGCCATGCTTTAAGAAACCTCAAAGAGATCTTTTCTTACCTATCATAAAATCCAACACTTTATAATTGCTATCAAAACTCTTAATCCTTCCATGAAGCACTTAGGCAAGAACTGTGGTTTCCATTTAAGGAGGAATTTAAGGTGGGGTGGGAGGGAAGGCATTTTGCCCAAAAACAATGGAGAGAAGCAGAAGACTCAGTAGTAGATACACCCACCAAGAGTGCTTTTTTGGTAGGCCCTACAAATTTTCTTTTAAAAGAAATGTTTCTGCATCTTTTTAAGTCAGTAAAATATAAAGCAATACCAAGTTTACTTGGCATACTGATATTTTTTATGTAAATCAGATTTTTTTGCCTTCCTAACTTGAAGGCTGTGGGATTGTTTCCAAACAGTCTGGTGCTTTAAGGGTCAGGAGCCTTATAAAGAACAAACAAGGGAATAAATTTTGCTTTTGCTTACACTGGATTTGTGCCAGAATAACTCAACTGATGTTACTGGAGTTACCCTTGTGCAAATCCAGAGTAACAGAATAAAGTGAATGCTTCCTTATCTTGCTGCAAGGAGAACAAATAAAAAAAGAAACGCATTGCTATCAGGTGGCTTCTTTTGTTAAACTAGGCAACAACAGAACTGCTCTTACCTGCTGCTCTATCTTTAACTGTAGTTGTCCTTTTGAATTTGTGTTGGTGTTCCTTCTAAATACCAAGACCCAAGAGCTTAAGGAAATACAGTAGAAGAGGGGATTGGCATGGCTAAGATTCTTCTACACTGTGGGAAAATGTCCTTTATCAACAAAATGGATAAATTCACTTAACCATGTAATCTTTGACAATCACTTGCTTATTGTCTGCTCGCATCCATTTTCTTTGACAGCGTGATCCTGACCAGAGGAGGCTATTTCTCAGCAAGTATATCTTCGTTCTGGCACTTTTCTAGAATTTTAAGCAGCAGTTCATCTCATGGTGCAGATACTTCCAGCTTGTGACTGGTTCATAGGTTAATGTTCCCTTTTTTACACTGACCCCTTGCAGCAGGGTCCCAGTTGACTGCCTGCTGTAGTTGCTATGCCACAGTGATCAAGTGTGGCTTCTGCTGTCTCCCTGTTTCTACAGTAGAATCTGAGTATGAATAAACAAAATTAAATTGCAGAGTTGTGTAAGTAAATAAAGTTCTTACTGTAGGAAAGGTGCTTAGTCATATGAATGTTTTCTTATCCTGTAGTTTCTAGACATTTTGAAGTGCATTGCTAAGAGGATTAGAATCAGAATAATTAGGTTGGTGAAGAGATCAAGTCCAACCTCCCATTTGGAGCAGGGCCAACCTTAAGTATCTAGGATATGGGGAAAATTCCATTGTTTTTTCCATGCCTGAGCTCTGTGTGTGGGGGAAGCATAGATAAACTTGGATGCTTTGTTAGAATGATGACATCTGCTTTTACCCTCTGTTGCATTTCATCTTGTGTTCAAATACTGTTACTTTTTCTGACAAAGAACATCAAAGGAGGTGTTTAATTACAGCTGTCAAGATTACCGTAACTTTTCCATTTCAGCAGTAATAGAAACTATTAGTGAGAAGGACTATTGGACTGAAGACTCTTATGTGGTTTTTTCATTTCCCATGTTCTCAAACCAGTGAACTTGAGAAAGCATCTGTTTTAATTATCATGGAAATAATAAAAGTACCAGGATAAAAGTTCAAATTTAATTATGTAAATAGCAGAAGTTTTAGAAAACTTAAAAAAATGACACTGTGATGTCCTGTACACTTTAACAACACCTCTTGGCATTTTTCCAGTTCACAGGTAACTAAAATTCAGTCAACATAGTTTAGAAAATGCTTAGTACATATTCAACAGTTGTAAGGAATCCAAGCTCACAATGTGCATTTACGTATGTTAATACCTCTTAAAAAATAATTTCAATACAGTGCTTTGGGAAGTAACTTTCTCATAATTATACAACTGCCTGGGCAACTGGAAAAGTTGACTGGTATGTTTAGACTAGCAGTGGAATATGTCTAAGAAGCAGAGCTGCAGAAACAGAAATTTATCATTTCAAAGTTTTAGTTGGCTCATGGACAGATTTAAAAGTTCAGACCTGTTTAGTGTCAGAGTTGCCCTAGCACATAAACAATCCAGCTCTCCCGAAGGACATCAAGTACAATCAGTAAGAAATAGCAAAACAATTTTTGATGAAGGTGCTGCATGGTCTTCAAAGAGTCACTAAAGCTCATGTGCCTGTTCTCTTCTGCAGTAATGAACTTGTCTACTACCCCAGGATGACCTTGATTCTTTGCTAAAACTGGATGGGAGTGTACATGCACAGAGATTTTGCCATTATGCAAAGAGAATTCCTTAACTTTTACCATATTCAACCTGGATAATAAAAGCTAGCTGTCATTAACCTTTCTGGCCCTCCTCCCTAAAACAGTTTCTATCTAAAGCTGAAACACACTCAGCAGTAGGCAGTGGTATCAAGGCAGGAGCAAGGTTGTGGGTGTTGAAAACAGATGTAGCCTGCAAAAATATTTTAATAACATGGTTTTATTTTGTATGGGAGCTGGCTATGTATTTGGACTGCATTTTAGGAGTGAAGAAGAGCCCCAGGCTCCCACCCACACTTGTTTATCACAAAACCCTTTGACATTCTCACCATGATGTGGGGGGAAAGAATATTTTCTGTGGACCTGAGGTGTAACTCTAAGCAGCATCTCAAAGCAGTGATGCAGGTGAGGATCCTGTTACATCTTAAAGAGTAATTTTTGCCAGATCTGCAGTGTGGCTATATCTCTACAGATTATCGAACAGTAGAGGGAGAGGAAGGGAAGGCTGGTTTTAGAGTCTTCAAGAGCTTGCTTAAACAGTATATGTAAGATTTTAATAGTTTGGGTTTGTTTGTTGTTGGGCTTGTTTTTTGTGTGGGTTGGTTTGTTTGTTTTGTTTGGTTTTTTGTTTGTTTGTGTTGTGTGTGTGTTTTTGTTTGGTTTGGTTTGTTTGTGGACAACAAAACAACTCCAAAAGGAGATGAAGAGGAAAAGGTGGATGAGATTCTGAGGGGATTTCTCACGCCTCACACCTCAGGTCAGACCTAGATGCCAGCAGTATCCTTGGGACAAAGCAAGCAGAGGTGTAGTTCTGTGTACCATTTCCTTACCATCAAACCTCATGATGGGTTTTGTATATATTAAAGGTTTTCTAATCCTAGTGACTCTGCAAAGAATACTTAAACCCCAGTAATTTTATTGAGAACAGATTCTAATCCACAGTTCTCACCATCTTTTGGTTTCTGATAAGCTAATTTAATGCACCATTGTTTTCACTGGGATGTCAAAAAGACATTAAAAAATACACAAGCTGTTTCATAGCACTTAAGAGATTTTTTCTATCCCGCCCTGAATTGGAAACTGTAAATTTTATTTATATCTAAACAGGGTCAAATGTATGCCTCTTGTTTTAGTTGTTTTGTGTGGTTATTTTTTATTTAAAAATCTAAGCAGAAAGAAAGGGTTGCTCTCTCCCAGGAGCTGACTTGGAAAAAATAATAATAACAAATGTGCTTTTAGCTGGAAGCAGAAGCTTTCTGGGGTAGGATGAGTAACTCTAGAACAGTGTAATGTAATCAGCTGTGCTGAGCATTTAAAGTTTCTCTATGTGGACCAGACAGTCTTTTCAGTTCAGTGGCCTGTGTGTATAGACTGTCAGTCCAGACTGAAAATACATGATATGTGTTTGTTCCTAAGCAGGATTAATGTTAAGCTCACAGGCTTGATGGATTTAGGTATGATTCTAGGAATATACTTAGAGTGCTTCACAAATGGTACTGTTACTGGTACCCATTCAGATGAGGTTGTTACTTTGGTTATGAAAATGTACTATATTCTAAGTGAAACTATTACTGCTGATTTCAACTGTATGCTCTGAGAATGGAGCAATTTCAGTCTGCCATTTGAGAAATCTTAGAAGAACATAGCCTGCTGTATGCCTAGAGTTGATGCAGTGCATTCTGTTCTTAGATCACCGTGCCATATTGACAGTCCATGCTGGCAAGCCAAATAAGCTGCCAGCGTTAGGTGCTTTTTACAGCATGATAGTGTCTACTGGTGATTTAGGTTCTATCATTAGGATAAAAGAAGTCATGCTCTTAACAGACTTGGAGCTATACAGTCTTTAAAAGTAGACCAGTTTTCAGAGCTTTAAGATACCCCAAAGAAAAACAGATAAAAAAATTGAGGAGTCTTTCTATGGGCCTTTGCTAGCCAGCAGCAGAAGTGGGTGTGGTAGGATTGCAACCGGGGAAGAAGAAAGAAAAAAATTTTGCCGCTATGTGATTATTTATTTACTAGAAAACCATTCTCCTGAACTGCTGCAGTCTAAATTCCTTCCACCTTAACTGGGTATGGCTGTCAATTCCATGCCACTCAAGTATTTGTGGAGGCTGGAACTAGCACATCAGGATGTCAATTGAAGGTAATAGAAGCTTTGGATTAAAAAGGAACTTTATGTATCACAAGATTGGGTTAAAAGATTAAAGACCTTTAAAGGCTTCCCCTGGGATCCCTAAATCTGTGGAAACTATGCACTGAAATGTTTTAAAGAGTTAATGAATTATAAATAAGAAACTTACCTCATTCATTAAATCTAAGTGTGTGCTTACTCATGGACACAGATACTCAAGCTAATGCTACAAAATTAGTGTTATGTTCAGTAAAACTCTGAATTGCATTCAGATGCCACTTCTGGTGGAGAGAAAAGGTGTAGCCAGACTCTGAAAGATGGGAAGGCTAAAATTTTGTAATGGTGATGTGAGTTGAAAAGTTGGGAAACTATGAACAAGTTAACAAAAACAAATAGCAGCTCTGGTGTTGAGCTCAGTTCTCAGAGCTGCAGTCAGTAGTGTTCTGAGGGTTCAGATGCTGGCAGTGAATCAAATGTTTCTCCCTTCTCCAGCACCAGAAATCGTCCTGACATGCTTCTTTGGGGGAAGTGTTTTTTCACTTTGAACATATGGTATTATCTTGAGCTGGCTGCTTTATGAACATTTCCAACAAGGACAAGTCTTATATTGAAGAAGGCCAAGAAATGCAACTTCATTTCCTCTTCCAAAGTTTAATCTAAAAAATCTCTTTGACTTTTTTTTGGTACAGATTTAATTTGGACCACATATGTACAACATATGTAACATCAAATAGTTACCTGATGCCCATCAAAACAGTGGGAACAAAATAAAACAAAACATTAACTTCAAGGTACATATGGGTAACTGTACTAACTGGTACGAATTTGCATCTAGGGCTGGTTGGTTTTGATTTTGTAACAGTAGTCTGGAATAGCAAGTGTAGTGGCTTTAAAATGGATGCCTAGGTTTTTATAAATACTTGGATCACCTTTGTCTATAGTATATAATACAAGCATTTGAATCCTTAAATTACAGTCACTCTTGTGTGTATTTTGAACACTGTTATAAGCTAGCTTATTTTCTTGTGCCATTGGGTAGCCATCGCAGTTTCACATGTAGCATTCCCAATGAGCACAATACATTTCTGATTGCAAATTGTTGCTATTTTCTCTTTAGGCAAATGATAACTACTGAATTCTGATGAAGTGTTCTTCAGGTTATTGTTGGGATGCTATAAAAATGTCACTGAAAAAAACATGGCACCTTAAGTGGCTGGGAATTTGTATGCTACAAATTACATATGGTAAGTAGGTGGATTTGAGAGCTCAGCATTTCATGTAGAAAGTTACATGTAAATAGTAAGTAATCAATGTGTTCCATAAAGTTACTGAAAGGAGAGACTTACAATCAGACAGCTCTGCAAGATTTCTATTCCTGAATACCATTTTCAGGTCACCTATCGATCTGTTTGTCTCACAAAACAAAGTGCTCAATTGTGCACATTATGTGAACTTGAAATAGCTTGGGACTGATTTTGCTTGAAAAAAAATGAGTATCTATATTGATTTCTGTGGAGTTAGCAGTGTAAACAAAATAGTTTCTGATACTGTAATTATGGTTGGGGTTTTTTGTCATTTTTATGGTTGTGTTGGCTTGTATTTTTGGTTGGTTGGTTTTTGTTTTTTTCTTCCTTTCTTTAAAGTGGTTAAATGCAATTTAACATCAATAGACCATGTAACTCTGTGACACTAAGAGCAAAATCAGGTTGTTGTGGACCTGCTGCTCATTACTTAAGTACTCAGATTAGACCAAGTACTCAGAGAGAAAAGCTCTAGTAGATGAACTTGTTTAAAATTTTGTAACTGAATTCATCTCCTCATCATCTTGGCCAACCCATTTAAAGATTTATGTGAAAACAAACCCATTTCTGTTTGTGTACTAAGCTTTGCACAACAACAGCTGAGGCATAGGTGTGTGTCTGGTATTGCTGCTCTTTTTATAACCTCTGGCAAAGGGCTAGTGTGAATATCTTAGGACAGTTCTGTTTTCAATCACTTTAGCTAAGTCCACCTAAGAAAGGTGATGTAGGAAAGAAATTTCCTGAATTCCTCCTGTCAAAGAGAATCTGCTGACTTCTCAGCTTAATTTTCACATCAAGTGACTCCCTGCACCCAAAACTTCTGTAAAATTATACTGTTTAATTGATGTAATTAATTTTATTTAAAATTACATGGAAAGAAAAGTAAAAATTATCCTTTCCTATTGCATCTCTTTAGGAACAGACGTTTGCACAATTTTTCTGGCAGTGTTCTGAGTGCTTTGTTTTATTTTTAATGTAATAAGTCAAAGGAAATTCTACAGAATCCCAGTTCAGATATCTGAAATACAATCATCCATCAAAAGCCCTCAGTGGGACAATTACAGCCCCCACATCCTCCCACAGCAAACCGTGATTATAGGAGAAGAATGCTCAAGGGCTGCAGCTGAGATTAGGCAATGTGAAGTACTCTTGCCTCAGCTTTCACAAGATCACCTGCTACAAGTCTGAGTAATGAGATAGGTGAGATTAATTGAAGGTGTGTCTTCTACCTTAGTACTGGCTTCACATATTTTGCATTTCAGCATCTGTCTTAATGTCTGTTTAAATTAGATCCACATCTCTTAGGTGATTTTCCTGTTCTTTACAGAGCAAATGCAGCTTTAAATGCTCCTTACAGTGCATATCCAATACCTATTCCTCACCATCAAGTGCTCTCAGCATTGTTTTTCTGCCCGATTCTTGTTTTCTTTCCTTCCCAATATCCTCCTTGCTTCTTGAAAGCTGAGAATACCCCCTAATGTCATAATTCATTCCTAAGGTTTTTCAGCAGTTCTTCCTTCCTACCTGTGTTTCCCCAACACACTCCAGGATCTGATTTTTCAGGTGATATACACTTTATTGTCACTTAAATGTAAGTAAAGCAAGGATAAATTAGGTCTAAGATGTTACTTCAGCTTAAGCAGAGAGCACTGTGATTTGCTAATGCTCTGCACAGACTGCAGAGCACTAAGGCACCGGAAAGGATCCTCAGTAATTGATCAAATCCAGAATCTTGCTGTGCTGCATCCAGACCAGTAGGACCAGTGATGCTTTCATGAGTTTTCTTTACAGGAACTGCTTCATGGGGAGCCTGAGCTCTGAATTGTTTTTTCTTTGTCAGTTTAGAAATTTATTAATGAAGATGTATATAAGAAGGTAACTAGTTGTTTGTTTGGTACAATAATATTGCTAATAGCCATAGAATCTTTCAGGCACATCAGTGAGAAAAGGCATGTATTTGTTCCTTTGTGTCTTAAAGTACATCAGATGAAAATTTAAGCCATAGATGTATCACATGGAAAACCATATGGCCACATCCATGCTGGGAAAGACCTCTGACTTGGCTAAATTCATTTCTCAGCAAGCTTGTCCTTGCTGACTGCGGGGGCTTGGGGATTATATGTAGATGAGACTGTCATGTCCTTCAGCATTTTTAGCATGATGTAGGTATGAGCACAGGTGGGCAATTAAACACTTTGTGCTTCATTTCTCACTGGGTGTCAGTTATCATTTCACTCCCATGATCAGAAATAAATACCAGTGGTAATGGAGCACCTTCCTCTACATTCCACAGTCAAGTGGAGGCATAGTAGCATCTGAAAAAGTGTCTCATTTTCTTTGTGTCAGGGGTGCTTTAGCACTTGTTTCCTAGCCCAAAGGTGAAGTATCTCTAATCCTTTCTTATTGACATGGATTTTTTTTTCCTCAGAGCTGCATGGCCATATCTCCGGTGTTGTGGTGGTGTTGTTTGGGGGAAACTAATGCATAGAGAATACCCTGTTGTCCTCTTGTGGAAGTGGATGCCTGAATGAAGAGAGGTGTCTCTGCAAAGAGTAGTGAAAGGTAGCTAATGGTGCTGAGTAATATTGCTTTTGTTCACAGGAAGAGTATAGTAAGAAAAAAAAAGAAAATACTGAGAACTGCAAATGAATTAGAGTACAATCAGGAACAATCTTGATAACAAAAATACAGCAGGAGCAACTTCAGAAAAGAGGTGAGATTTTTGGGTGATCCTACAGATTTGTGGGGGTGGTTTGGGTTTGTTTTTTTTTTTTTTTAGTGGAGAGTGTGGATTATGTTTTAGGGAGTCTGGATTAATAAAAAGCACTATTTCTAGGAGAATCGCACACATCTTGTGTGTCCTGAGTCTGAATTTTTATTTATAAAACACAATTGTACACTATGAGAGACTGATTTAACATGTACAGTGCAGATAATTTCCAAGCTATGCTATAAAACATAAGCAAACCTGGACTTTGCTATCTGTTATGACTTGGGTGGAGACTCTTCAGACTGACCTTTGAATGGCCTTCAGTTTGGCTGCAAGAAGCTGATATTTTTTATCATCCCCTCATTTTCATAAAGGTAGCTTCAAATGTTGAGAAAGTAAGAGCAAAGATTATTCTCTGAAAAGCTCATTCTCCTAGCTTAGTATTACACAGTATTACTTAGATTTTGTCTGGCAAGGTTCAGTGGGTGGAGGAAGGGAATATGTTTTATTTTGATGTTTTAAAAGGAGCTGAATTTTATATTAGCTTCACAGTTTATTTGTTTTTATTACTGTCCAATAAAAAGCTGCTTTTCCATGGGAGCCTGAAGAGAGCTCACTCAAGCTGTAAGGAAGTGGAATGTGTCTGAAAAAGCGGCCAAATTTTGATGCCTTTTTCTTGCTGATGGTATGAGCAGATAAATCTTTTTTAAAGTTCTTGTTGCTTTACTCTGCCCTTTGAGTTGTACAACTCTTTTCCATCCTTTGTGAATGTATCGTACTTGATCATCTGCCAAAACCTGTTTAATTAAATTCTTTCAAGAACAAATCACTCTTCTATCAAGTTTGAAGGCTCGTGTGCAGTTTGGGTTTTCCCTGGTACTTTTAGGTTGGTTTTGATCATCGCCTTAGCATAAAGAATTGGATTCTCTTTATACGCTGCTTAGCACCACGAGGGAGATGCAGCAGTCTTGTATGGCTAGCATAATATTCCTGCTTCGTTACATACAGAAACATTTCTCACTGTTGAATAATCTAATGGACCTGTGGTGTTCTTCCCCTTAAAATAGTTACTTGGCTCCATGTGCTTGAGGTGTAGTGTCTCACGTTTGGTTTGGTGATCTAAAATAGAGGACATGGGGAGGACCATGCGCAAGTCAGTTTGCAAGGCATGAGCAAAATCCATCTTGAGCTGATGGGAATTACAAACCTGATAGTGCTGAGCTTCCTAAGTACATTTCAGATGAATGCTAACATGTGGCATGCTATCTGCTTATACTGGTAATATTTCTTAGCCATTAAAACCTATTGGTCCATGCTGAGCTCTGCACCACCACAGCTGACCAGTTCTGGTGCCTGACTTTCGTGGCTTGCATGAAAAAGCTCCTCTCGGTGAAACATTGCAATTTGTAGTCTCTGAATCTCTTCACTTGTAGACAGCTCAGGCAGTGGCAAAGAAACATGCAGTTGAATCTAACTTAAAATCATTCCCCTTTAGACTATCTGTTTTATTCTACCTCCAGAAGATAATGCCACTTTATAAGTGAGACATGTTTGTTGCCATTCAGACCTCGTAAAGTGTGAGCAAAATGATTATTTTCATCTTTGTGGCAGTTTAATTTGAAGTACTTTTTGACTGAGGGCTTTGGGGAAAGAGTTTGTGCTTTGTGTGGAGTGAGGATTTAATTTTTCAGTAATTTGATAATTTGATTAATTTAGCAATGTAAAAAAAATCTTAGCACATCAGGGGAGGTATTCATACTGTTTCATCTCCTTTCTTTCTTAAATTCATAGGTTTGCACATTTTTTTTTCATAGTTGAGCTTCTTTCTGTGTTTTACAGTTGTCCATTGTGTCTTGTCTTGAATAAGAAAGCAACATAGATGCAAAGAGATGTTTATTATCAGCTATTACTAAATGGACCGATAATCAAAATCATCCAGACAGTGTTTACTCTCGTTTGTTAGCCAAGGAGTCCTTGGTGGTATTCTAATACCCATAGCTCCAGAAGCCTGCAGTTGTCATTGTGATGTTCCTCCATAAAGGATTGTGACAAACTGGCTTGGATAGGGAGCTGATAGCTGTTTAGGTGTATGCTGTGTTATTATGTTTATTAGGTAGAGTTGCTCAGGTATTGCTCATGATCAAATAATTGAAACTTCTTGAAGTTATTGGCTGGCACCTAGACAGAAGGGTCTTCACTGATCTTAGGTTCTCTGGGTGTCAACTGTTGCTGCAGACATGGCAACCGGCTATCTACCCTGATTCCCGTTGACTGAAGTTCAGGAAAGCTACTGTGAATGAATATCCCCCTGCCTTGGCTCTCAGCTGTGAGCATTTGCCATTTCTTGTGAACGTACAATCTGTGTTACTAATGAAATGACTTGACAAAAGCATTCCTTACTTTGATTCTGTTGATCATCTCCAGTACAATGGCATCATTTAGCACAGAGCTCAATGAGAGGGGTGGGAAAGGCAACAAACAGTTCTTTTTCTACTTCTTGCCTTTCCTTTTCATCTCTGTTTTAATGGTTGTTGGTTGGTTGGTCTTTTTGTTCGTTTGTTTTTCTTGTTTTGTTTTCCAGAAATGTGTTTTCTAGAAATGTATTTTCCTTTGTACTTTGTAAATATCACTTCTTGGTAATATTTTTTTTCCTGCTTTAACTCAAGTGTCATTAATTTTGACACAGTAAAACAACTGAATATGTAAACTTTGTTTACAGAGGTGATAGGTTTTGGTAGCTAACACACAACATTTGGGTAGGAGTTTGCTTCAATACAAAACTTTGTTTTGCTTCCTATCTCCACCACCTACAATTTCAAAGAATACTTCATGACATGTACAGAACACTCTTTTCAGAGGAGAAAGAATTAAACAGTTTCAACAGTGTTGGAATACAGGTTTGAATTTTTAAATAGAAAATGTATTGCATCTGCTTTAGTTTGTTTTCTAGTGTTCTCACTGTTTTCTAGCGTTTGTCACTGAGGTTTTTTTTCAGAAACTTTCTTGCTGTTTATTGTTTACATATCTATTTCTTCAGAGGTTGCAGACTTGGGGGGCGAGACTTCTTGTGTGGTCAGTTGTTCCAACTTTTTCTTCTTTCTTTAAAGAATGTTTACTTTTATATGATCAAAACTCTTACTATCACATCTATGTGCTGACATTCAGATTGTCTAATGTGAGAACTACTCTGAGTTCACTGGGTTTTTTTATATAATTAGCTTTTAATAAGAAAGTGTGAAAAGCTATTTACACCTCATCTAGTTAGCTAATTTTCATACTTGTCACTTTGTATCAAGTGAGCTGCTTGTAGTACTGTCCTTTAGCTATGTACATAAATTCTTTCAAACTATGCTGTAACTTCATATGTGTACAACTGTCATCCATTGCCTGCAAGCCTTAATTAGTCTCTTTGCTCTGCATCCTTTTAACATTTAAAGTATGTAAAGATTTATTATATTTTGCTACATAGTATTAGTGAGGAATAATCTCATATCTTTATATTTTAACCATTCTTTAGCTTGCTTTTCACACAAATGGATTTTAATAGTTCTCCCTGTTTCATATTATCAACTGGAACTTTTAATTACTTAAATGTCTCCTGAAAATCTAGTCCTCCACATAATTATATTTTATATCTCTTTACTTTTGCAGTGGATTCAGCAAGTATATGAGCACTCATTCGAGTTTCATTACTTTGCTCTTATGTACTAATTGTACGTAACAAATCTCTGTCAGAAGTCATCATTGTGAAGAGGCTGGAAAGGTAAAAACAGAATTAATTTCTGTACATGTAATTACCCATGAAAGACTATTCATGCATAATTTGAAGAGTTATATACAGTACAGTCTGTAATTGTTGGTAATTTTTCAGTTTTATGGTGGATTTATTTTGGTAACTTCACTGTCTTTGCCAAAGGGAAAGTGTACTTCATTTGTGTTGGCAAAAGGGTTTATTATCTTTGATGCTCTAACTGTGATCAATAGTGATAATTTAAACTCTAAATGGCAAAGAAATCTTAATTACATCCCATGTAATAAGGACAAGTTAATTGTCAGAGTGCTGTGTAACTGAGGGAATTATTTTCTCTGAAACTTCAATCTGTCTTTCATGACAGTTGTGTAATTCTAAGTTGCAAAGAGAAGTCATGCAGAAAATCTGTGACAGTTTTTAGACTGCTTCTAAAGCCTTGGACACTGAAGATCTATAAATGTTAAATTAATAAATAAAGTTAATTTAATGGAGTATTAATGATAACAAAATGACATTATCATTCTTTTATGTTGTTAAGCAAACCTCTATGTTATCACTCCGTTATACAGAGTGAATGAGAATATGTAATGGGAATATTTAATTGATTAAAACCTCTGTGCAGTAACAGGAACTTCAGTTTGAACGGTGTGCCATTAAATACTGAACTCTTGATTGCTGTTCAACAAAATCAATACAGAACAGAAGTCTGTAGTGCATCTTGTGCCTGCAGCAGTAATACAGTTTGACAATAAAAATCAATATCTAGTCCCAAAGCCTAGCATTTAATAATATCCATGGTTTATATCTTTTATTGATTCTTATGTTCCTTAAAGCCATCTGTTAATTTACTACCTTTAGGTAGTAAACATAAATAGAGGGAAGCCAGTGACTTAGAGCAATATGTTATTTTCTGCTTATTCTCTATTGTGTCTGTGCACCTAAAATCCATAACTTGATTGTGAAAATGTTGCTCAACGCATTAACCCTTACACATCTCAAGACAAAACACCAGGTAGTGAATAGGCAGAAGTGTTCCTTTCACAAAACCAAGCAGACTGTTTCATGGTTTATTTCTTTAAAATCAGTCTCCTGACAGTAACAACGACAAATTGTTTTGTTTTGGTGAAGTCTGTAATAGACTCTATTGAAATACAATAGCTAACTTAATTTTGTAAATATTTACATACATTGCAGAAATAATGGAACTAGAGGGTGATTACGAATAGATCCTGTATGGTCTTAAACTATTTAACAGGAATGTATGAAATATGTGAGAATTGCACTGTCATAATTTGCACAAAGTCAGACATTTTATAATTTCTCTGAAAAGAGATTGTGTCTTATCTTTATCCATCAGTGAAGATTTAAGAGTTGTGTGCTCTTAACTTTAATTTCAGCAACAATTACTACCCTTCTTAAAATAATCCCATGCATATTTATTAATGTTTTATAGAATAGAAGCACAACTCAATTCTTAATATTTCACATTGAGTCTCAAAAGTTTCTACTATTAACTACTTTATTTTGTGTATGTATACAGTATATTTTGTCCTGTGCTATATTATCTTCATTAAATATTTTGTAAATAGAAAATAAGGCACTTAAGATGTAGATAAGTGCTTGAATTCACAGGTCTTAAACACTACTGGGAATTGAGGCTGGTGTCTGGACTCACAGCTCTCTCTAATCACTAAGTAATATTTCGTCTTGAATGGTGAACTATTAAACCCAAACGGAAATAACCAGTCATTTGCAAACCTATAACACAGTCCTTTTGCAAGTTGCATCAGAAAACTTGCACTCATTTGGTAAGTTGCAGAGCATGCTCTGAAAGAAAAACAATGGGGGAGATATTTCTGTGTCCATACATGGTAAAGAATTTCTGAGAATTGTTTTGGAATTACAGTTGAATCACCCTTAAAATACTTGGGAGAGACAAATGAAAAATGCACAGCAATGTGAAGCAAATTAGCTGCAAATATCTGTCCTGACACCAAGAACTGTCTTTTTTTCAAGACAGTAATTAATGCATATCATTTCCCACTGTAAATTTTACAGACAAGTTGCAATTTTTATTGTGAGAGAGAAATTTAGAATCATAGAATTGTCAGGGTTGGAAGGGACCTTAGAGATCATCTAGTTCCAACCCCAAATTTAGGGTTATAGAAGTAGTCTAGATGTGTACCTATGCTTTATTTAGTTGTAAAAATTGCAAATGCAATTTGCATTGGTAGTGCATGGGTAATCCCATGCAAAATCACATCCTTTTGCTGCTTTTGATGTGCTTTCTAACATTGCCGGTATGGCTGTGGCTGGTGAGTGCATACCACACACAAACAAATGCTGTTTATTTTTTATTTTGTGTAGTTACAGTAGAAAAAAGAAATATTCCGGATGTGGCTGATTTTGGTTGTTCTGGTGATGACAGAAGTAGGATAAAATTTCAAAGTGGGACTTGTGTATGTTTTTATTAGACCAACTTGTTATTCAAAGAGTAGGCAATAGCTCTCCTTTAATTTCTGCTCTGCTTGTGCACAAATTAACCTAAACAGCAAAGGAATTATCTTGCCTATATCAACTGGCTCTTCAGAATTTGTATAGTCTGTTTGCAGCAAACCCTGTGACGCATACACAAGCCTACAACGATGTAACTGTGGCAAGTGGTACCTAATTCTGTCTTCATCTCTTAATCTAATCAACTGGTACATGGTAATTCCTAAAACATAACTGGATTATCAGCACAGTCAAGCTTCTAGCTAGTCACAGTTTAAAACAAACCACATTACAAGGCCATAGTTAAGGCAAATTAATTGTTACAGTAGAGACACTTAAAGCACTCTTAATTAGGTAGTTGGATTAATCAGAACATCTTTGAAAACACTCTGAGTTCTGAGGGCTGTAGACAGATTCTTTATCCACTGAACAGTCCACCCATCAAACCCGTAATTCTCTAACTAAGAGATAAAGATGATGTGGGGGACTGTGTCAAAATCCTTCATGTCATAATCCTCCAAAGTTCATAGTCTCTCATGTTCTAACAAACTCTTTCACTTGATTTTTCTTTATTTTTTTCAAGTGAGTTTAACTGATAGTTGCTAACTTTTTCAGGCTGCTGACTTGGCTATCATATAATATGTGAAGTTCAGACCCAAGTTACCTCATCTTTAAGCAGTTGTCCCAGAACTGTGCTTTTGTATACTACCATGAAGTGCTGAACTTTGGTAGAGATCAATCCAGTCTTCAGATACTACAGATACTCAGAGCAGAATGCACATTTTTCACATACAAGCAAAATGTACTCTAGTAACATTGTAATGGTCAGAATTGGTAGTTCAGATTTACCAAAAGTATGCTCCAGACATTTGAAGCCTCTGCAGTTACTAAAAAATCAGTAACTATGTAAGTGAAAAGTTATGATACCTACTGATTTAACACTGTTAATGGCAGAACATCCTGAAGATTTTCCAGGAATTGCTTCCAAGTACTGAGTGCCTTCAGCTTTTTAAGTATTCACAACACTTAATGTCTACAGAGTAACAGGCATTTTTTGCTCTGTCAGTGTGTCAACAGTGACATTAAAACAAACTTGGAGAGTTTTTGGTGAAAACTTCAAGTAGCAGGAGCCTAATTGTGCTCCCAACAAAGTCAACATAGAATGTCACTAGATTAGAATCAAGTTAATGCTTTTAGAGTTGAAGTCCACAAATATATTAGGATGAATGGGATTGTTTGGGTGACTGGACAAAGTCTGAGACAGTATATGGGGCAGTAGTTTTAACTCTTTAAAAGACCTTTGTATCCATGTTAATGACAAATTACTAGAACATATTCAAGTCTATATGTACTACAGCTTCGAGGAGCTCCAGCTTAACCCACAGACATGCTAATTTTAAACTCCCATTTTATAAGGTTTTAATTGTGAACTAATCTCTTTCTTAAGTAGTGAGGCTTCATTAACTTGGATTCTCTAATTCCAGATTCTGGGCAAGTTGCAAGTGATGATGAGATGCAAGTATTTGTTGAGTGCCTGCTGGTCAAATAAACATTTATGGAAGGCTTGTTTTTCTAGACATGAGTAAGTTTGTGTCTGTACCAGCAACATAACTGGTATCAATATCTGTACAGAAGCCTACATGAAGTCATTGGCTCTTTTAAGGACTAAAATGGTTTTCATTCCATTGTGAACAGTGACAGCGGACAGAAAACCTCAGGGAAGGGTCCAGTGGGTCTTACAACTAAGTGTAAATATCAAAACCTTTTGGGTTATACCTCTGAAATATGTGGTGGCTTATAAAATTGTCCTGTGTACCAGGAATGGCTCTGAGTGCACTGATGACTATCTCTTTGGTCTGCCTGGCTGAATGTGGATAGTTTTTGTGTGGAACAGCCAGCCCATATGGTTAGCCCAAAGAGGGAACAGCAGTTCCTGGGTTTCTGAACAGCAGGGCACACCTGAATGTGACGCAGCTTGTGGCAAAAGCTTCTGATGCCCTAGCACTAATGAAAACATATTGCCACTAACAGAGATGTGATAGAAGAGGAGGAAGGGCTAGAAGACTACTGTCTGTGTGCGGGGGGGGGGGGGGGGGGGGGGGTTGTTTTTTATTTTTGCTGCTCTTGCCCCCCAGACTGAGT
>JANHGN010011921.1:6324-20002 GCA_024605025.1 Megaceryle maxima
GCAGGTGACCCCAAACTGACCAACGAGGTATTCCAGCCCATAGACGTCATATTGGGTATAAAGCTGAGGGATCTGGAGGGTCTATTGCTTGCTTGCATGCTCTCTCTCTCTCTGGGGGCTTCCAGGCTCTTCTCCCCTCCTGGACCACTTTGCCAGCTTTGCTTGGCTTGGCTCAGGTCCTCTTTCAATTCCTTCCTCAGAGCATCCAAGGAGGACTCTGCCCATTCTGCCTTCAATCCCAATGGGTGTGTTTCTGGATGTGGTACCAAAATCCAGCTCCTGAACAC
This sequence comes from Megaceryle maxima, assembly GCA_024605025.1. Classification (NCBI taxonomy): domain Eukaryota; kingdom Metazoa; phylum Chordata; class Aves; order Coraciiformes; family Cerylidae; genus Megaceryle; species Megaceryle maxima. The sequence continues at coordinate 6,612 of JANHGN010011921.1, forward strand.
AGCTCCCGTCTGCTGCAGGGGCCAGCCTGGTACTTCCCCAGTGCCTGCTCCACAGCATCAGTGGTGACGGTGATGTAATTACCATCAGGGGGACTGGGTTTGATACTGGTTTTGTATATATTTGTAAATATTATGGTTTTATTGTTATTATTTTAATTTCCATTAAAGCTGTTCTAGTTTTATTTTCTAATCGCTCAGTCTCTCTCCCTTATTCCCTTTCTCTTCCCCTTTGGGGAGGGAGAGGGATTAACAGAGAGTGTCTCTTATAGGTCTAAGGGGCTGCCCTGACCCTAAGCTGTGATAGTCTCCAAGGGCAGAAGCACTACAAACAGCTGAAGGAGGATCTCCAGGGCTCTAGGCAGAAAGACATACATAGAAGGCATGAAAAGGGACCAGATTTTCCTCACACCAGCATAGAGATGAGCCACACCAAGAGCTGCCCTCCTTATCCACCCCTGCTAACAATGAGATGGATGGATTTCCACATTCCCCAGGAATGGGGTGTGAAGGTTTAAAATTCTCATCCCCTCCTTGAAATTCACAGCCCTCCAGATTAGAGCAATGGAGTGTTTCCTTCTTGCTTGTACAACCTCCTGTGTCTTAAACCAAGCCCAAAAATGGAATAAAAGTTCATTTTATCTGTGTTGAGGTGAACTGGAGACTCTACAGGGGTTCAGCAGGAGCTTCTTGCTGCAAACACAAAGAGTAGGTCACTGCCAAGGCAGCCCATGGCTTCTTCATGTGCCTGGCTGAAATGACATGTCCTTCTCTAATGCACAACCTTGTGTTAAAAAAGTCTTACCTACCATCAAAGCATAAGCATGCATTGACAAATGCAAGAGAAGTTAACAGCACTGCATCAACAGGTAGCTGCAGCGTGCGTACACTGCTTGATGAGACTTCTCAAGAGCTACTGGTTGCATTTGAAAGCAGAAAAATCACCATGCAGAGACAACCGAGTCCAGAATAGAGCAAGACATTTATATTCAGTGGCTGAGAATAAAATTGTGTGAAATATATTCTGTGACATTTCAGTGTCAGAGATCCATCATTTGCAGAATTAATCAGGGAAATAATTTTAGAGAAGTTTCCTTCTCTGTTGTAAATGATGAAAATATTGCATGGATAATATAAACCAGTTTGTATTACACATGCAAAAAGGCTGCTGTTGAAAAAAACTTCGAAGTTGTAAGGTTAGGGATCTCCAAGTTAGCAAAGGCTTTTTGCTTCCCATGGCAGGGCTCTAATATTATTTTAGCTAGCTAAGGCTTCATTCCTGAAAGCACTAGTTATGTGGACAACTTTGTCCACATAATAATTATGTGTAATTATGTTGTTGTTGCCATTATTATTGTAGTTGTTATTTTTTTTTCCAGTAAGACTTACGGGAAAAAGGTAACTTGATGCTGGCTTATGGAGTGTAAACTAAAGTACTGGCTAAACCCACTAAGGATGTGCAGACAGGCAGCATTTTAGCATTTCCCAAATATTTCTGAATTAATATTGTAGCCATTCCATGTTGTTTAATTATTTTTAATGTCATTTTAGAAAGAGTGACAAATAGAGTAGTTTGACATGCCACATTCCAACAGCCAAGCCAGGTTGCTCCTGCTTAAATAACTGCACCAGAAAAATAATGGAATTTTGAAAACAATTTTAGCAAAAACTAACTTTAACAGAATTAATATTAGTCTTGTCCAGTTAAGGGAGGGAGGTTAAGAGAAATTGATGTTTGCGGTTCAGGCATGGGTAATTGGAAAGAAGGTCATCTCCTAACAAAGAAGTAAATAAAGGTTAGTGAGACAAGCCTAATATTAGACTTTGCTAGAACAGTTCATGTACAGGGCAACTGGAGTGTATGGCCAACAAAAAAATCACTAAAAGTGAGCACAAACTCTTGTGGGGTCTTAAGGTGTAGGGAAGGATCTAATTCTCACTGTACCCTACCCATGGTAAGATGAAGGCTGTGCTGTATTTCCACAGAGTTTACTGTCTCTGTTTAGAATCTAAACTTCATCACTGATGCAATATAAAAATATGGTGGTGAAGTTGCAACTTAGTAGGTAGTGAGGGTGCAGATAGATGTTTCTGAAGTAAACTTGCAAGCTAATGTAAGCAGAGTTGATTTTCTTCTTGCTTGTTATCAGTAAAAAGGCTGTAACTCTATCCATGACTTTGCAGGGTATGCACAAAATTGATCAATGCAGAGGTGAACTCTTCATCTGAGCTGTGGTTACTGAAAACCATCAGTTGCTTTCAGGGGAATCAAAGTTGCTGATGACAACACGAATACAGCAAAAGCATCCCATATCACATAGCGGGAAACGGACTCATCGTTCAGCAGTAGCTTCCACAGATGTGTTGCTCTGCGAGTTCACATGATCCAGCATGGACACAGCATGCCCCATACAACCTGAATATACTGAACAGATTCTCTTTAAACTGGTTTTGAAAGGGCCACAGCATCATATAATTTAGCTTCTGCATGCTTCAGTATAATGTGGAAAATAATGCAGGGCTATATTGGGTTGCAAGGGCATATTGGCTTAGAGAGAGACAGCAACACATCAGGCATGCTACCATGTTTATGTAGCTTCTGGACTGGCTGGCTGGCATCTAGTCAACTTGTAGCTTGGCCAAAATAAGCTCAAATCTGTTCACACCCTTCTGTGTATTGGCAGTGATGTCTCCACTCACATCCCCATACTGAAACATTGGATTTAACAGAAAATATTCTTGTAGAATTTCACTTTGCATTTACTGTTGCCCAAATAATTTTTCCTTTGGAATGGAAGGGAAGGAAAAGTAAGAATGAAGAAGCAGGAGCTGTAGTGATCTGATGTCTCAGACCCCTGTCTGAGATTGGTCACATCTGTAAACAGGAAGGAAGATTTCTTGCTTTGAAAGTTTAATTTCCAATTGCAACAAGCAGAGTTACTATTCACAAGGCAACTACCATGGCTTCAAACTGCAGATCTGAAAAACTGCTGCAAAGTGTTAAACAGATCTTCTGGAACTCTACAGGTTCACAGTATGGCTCTGATTACTTTGTGATCTACCAATTCATCAGCATCCTGGCCCCTGTGTTTAGGCACCTTTCCTCTGTAAGGAACTAGATGGGTATAGCATATTTCAGAAGGAAACTACCTCTGAGACTGAAGGGTAATGGTGATAACCTTTACCTGAAAAAGTTCAAGCCATAGAAGCACATTATGGATTTGCTGTATTTCCCCTGGCCTGAATAGAATACCTGATGTGAAAATGTTTCTGCTGCAGCCTATGTGGTCACACTTCAGGTCTTGACACAGCAGCCTGAGTAAAGTTTCTGGTTTTCCTCAGGGGAAATCAACAAGGTCCTCATCTGCATGGTTAGCCTCTGATCTTATAGGGCTTGACCCCAACTAGCTGATTTCAGGAACTTGGGAGTCAGGAAAAGCACTTGTGCTATTTCCTGCACTTTCTTTCTACAACCAGCCCCAGGCTGTTTCTGAGTCCAGGATACTGGCATGGTCATGCCTTTAGTTTGACCATCTACTGCTGGTCTTGACATCAACCATGAGGTGAGTATTTTCAAAGGCTTTTATTTCTTGTTCGTGGGATTTTATGTGTCTGCATTTGGGGGAGAACAATGTTCCATTTTATTCCTATTTATCTCATTCTTGAGTTTCTCTGGGTTGGTAATAAGTCAGAGGCAAGTTGTAAGATGTCATTTCACAGCTCAGTTCTGAGCACGTTCACAGAAAGCCACATTCTGTGCAGCTCCATCAGTTTTGCCTGGGATTTGATGGAGGAAATAAGGTCAGGATGCAGCTCTTTGAGTCCAATCCCACCAAACTAACACCGACAAAAAAAGCTTGTGGGTTTCCTCCTTCTAATACCCAATGCAATGGAAGGAAACGTATGCTCCTCCAAGTGACCATGGAAACTGGTGCCTGAGTTTCCAAGGTGATTTTCTGGCAAGTGGCTGAAGGAGGAAGTGGTAACAAAACAGGATCCTGGGCAGCAGAAAGCATCCACATTCCTGGCGATGCAGCAGCCTGCACTGAGGAAGCCAAAGCCACAGAGACAAACAGAACAAACTCCTCACTTTAAAATCACTGCAGGTGTCAAACACACAGCAAAGGGTGGGTAACTGAGCCTGTGGTCCCAGCTTCCTCGCACATCTATCTAATTTCCTACTTCTCTCTGGTGACTGATATCAGTCTTGTCCAACTAGGATATTAAGGCTTATATAAGCCCACTTTTGAGAGAAAATAAAAGAGAAAAATGACAGAGGGAAAGAAAAAAGAAGCTGCTAAGAACTGACTCATAACTTGAGGTTAGGAAGTTCTCACAATCTGTAGATATATATATTTAATGCTTCATAGTAGTAAATAAGAGCCTTTTTCTACCTTGCATTTTGCAAGGTATGGAAGATATGTGAAAAGGGATCAATTTTTCTTTCAAGTGCAATGAGGAGACTTTGCAGAACACATTGATATTTCTCCTGGGGCTCCAAACCAGCATACAGCACAACGCCTCCTTTCACATCTTTCAGGAGGATCAGCACAATTCCTTCATGGAGTACAGGTGCAATACAGTAAGGTGCAACATGGCACAATGAGAAGAAGAAGGAGGGAGGACTGGTGACCAGACCATTTCCTTTTGCAGCAGAGAGGGAGAGGAGCTGACACGTACATACAGACATATGTGCTCCTCCAACTCCTGCACAAGCATTAAAGCCTGTCACAGAATGATCTCACATCATGAATTACGGACTCAGCTGAGGTACACCAGTTACATGACCACAAGCAAGTACAGACAAAGCATCTAACAGCAGAACAACCCAGCAACAGGGATGTTACTGAAAGTTAGATGAGGGACTGTTGCAAATTAAGACCAGCCCCACGAGAAGAGCTACCCATCCTGTTATAAAAAGTCTGATCCGGAAACAGCAGAAAGATATTTCCTTTCTGCTGGAAGAGAAGGAGACAGAGGAATTTGAAGCTTCCCTCTACCTGTCAGGAGGAACTGCTGAGTATCAGAATTGCAAACATGAATCAGACTGTTGCTAAGTGTTTTACTGTGTGTTTATATTCATGCTTTCAACTATAAGTAAAGCCTTATGAAACTTGATTGCCGTGTTTCTCATTAAAGTCAGAAGGTCTTATTCTATCCCTGCAGGATACAGCTATTGACATGTTATCTTAAGATTATTTCATGGCTAAATGATAGAATCAAATTATCCTTAATAGTGCTGTGAAATATTTCAGTATTAAGTCTTCATTATGTAATTGTCAGTTTGATTTCAGAATTCTTCTTTCTTTCTCTCTCTTCAACTTTCAATGGAAAAACTGTGCTTGCAAGCAGTGGAGGAAATGTACAACAGCAGTCACTGAAAGCACTTTGCTTACCACAAACACAGAGCCTTTCTGAAAGCATGCAGAGGGGGCACTTGCTTATCCAAATGGAAGTACAGTAAAAATGAAGACTAGCTACAGTGTGGGATACATTGGCTGCTGCAGTAAGGGAAAATGGTGACAGTGAGGAGAGGGGATGTAGCCTGCATAAGTTAGTATGACTGTCATGACAGCCCTTTCTGACCTTATCATCAATAAGCTCCCATATGTATATTTGTTACAAGGTAAATTCAGGTTTTTACTCCAAGAACATATATTCCCCTGTTAGCACTGCCCAGTGTAGTCTAAACACTTAGTTACACGGTATGGTTGTGGGTACTCCTTCACTTTCCCATACACACTGTACCTGCACTTGGACATGGTGATGCTGCACTACACTACACAAGTAAGTTTAAAAATTTCCGTAGGATTCAGGTCAGTACTAAATGTAGCTCTTTGCATCTTCTCAGAGTGCGAAGACAAAATCTGTTTGCAGTCTCATAAGTGTGGGACATGCCTTCTCAATCAGTTGAACATGATGCTCAAATACCACAGCTAATTTGGAGCAGCTTGGTGTATCCCTACACAAAAGTCAGCAACACGTAGCAGTACTAGCTTTAAAAGGTGTAGTCCTGTTAATAACATACCATACCTGAACTAACTAACCCACATGGGTGACTTTGCCTTCCATACTACCTTCAGTCACGTTTGTAAGGCAGGATAACTAAGAACATGCCTTCTCTTGAAGAATGAGTAAGAGGCACTACAGTCATTTCCTGTGACTTAGGGATATCCAGACAGATATGGGACTAAATTGTTTTTTTGCAAGCACAATTAAAATATCATAAAACTAGTATAGCACACTGCAGATGAAATGATTGTTTGCAACTGTTTGTAATATACCTGGTGAAATAACCTCATTAACTCCCTGACATTTAAATAAGCTGAACTATTTGAGATGAGACATTTGTGTTAGAAAAATAAAACTACTTGAACTCTGAGTCATTAATTTTCTAAGATAACCATTGGCTATGTATAGACCTTTCCTAAGTATTAACAGCTTTGTATCGAACAGGTTAGAAATATCAGACCAAAAGTTTGCCATATAATTACCACATCTACATCCCATAATAAGAACAGCTAGTGAAAGAAGGTAAAATGAACACACAGGTAGGAGCCAGCAGAAGACTTGGCAGCACCTAGGAGACTTCTACACAAAGTAATTATACACACCAGTGGTCTGAGATCAATTATTTACATTCTCTTTTATATATTGCAGCTCACATTTTATTGGCAATTGTTATTACCAATTCACTTCAATAGAGGGCAAAAGAGACTGAAGTTGTTGTCTCAGACTGGAGGTTGCATGCAAGAGTGAGAATTAAGAACTCTGGGAGGATTACATACAATCGGAAACATGACCAAAGTAAAAGAGAGATGCTACAGCTGTACAGGGCTGGGTAATTTTAATTTGCCTTAATGCTTCACTTCTCTCCCTATCTGTGAATCATACTGAAGCAAGCACAAGAGCCTGCTGGAACAAAATTAACTCCAAACTGTTCACAGTCATTTTTCTTCAGTCTTGAACACATCGTAAGCACTAATTTAACAGTACCAGGGAAAATATACGGTTTGGTGAACTGGAAGTACATTCTCCTATATTTTCTTCTGCTGACTTTTAATGCAGCAAATTTCTGAATAATTCAGTGCACTTAAGGGAATTTCTTTTAGGGAACAACCATTTTAATTTTTTTTTTATTTTCTCCCTGATTTTATTTCTCAATTAGAACAGGGGCTTTGCAAGCTTACCTAATAGAGCGTTTCAAACAATCTCTTTTCTGTTACAGAGTTTCAAATACTTTCAGTAAGGCTTTAAAATTCTCTGCTTTCAGACACAAAGGTACAATATCCCAGAAGTTATTAAAAAGTCTAATGTTTTATGAAATGTGAAATAACAGACTTTGTTTGGTCTCCAGGGTAATTACTTCTTTCATTCCACCCAGGAATGCAGAACAGAAAGATGGCTGTGTTCTCTGCTCTGCAATGAATCCACAGTGATGGACCACTTTGTATCCTTAAAGAATTCCTCACACAGTACTACTTGTGTCTTGCTCTTCTTCCCAAATTTTGTCTTCACTGATATAATTTGCTGTAGTTGCCTTTATACAGTATCTTTCAATAACTGATAGTTGACCTACAAAACTCTTTCCCCCCATCTTTATATTTTTTTTTAAATACACTTGACATACCAGTTCTCCACATTTGCCGATTCGACTGTCTGCTTCCCTGACGCTCATGGTCTTTATTCTGCTATGGCTATGGTTTAAGCAGTATGGATTTTATCTCCCAGCAGTTTGCAAGCACTATGAAAGACAACATTTGAAGTCAAGATTATCTTGACAAATGGAAAAGAGTTGATCAAATGAAGAAATATAATTAAAAAAAAAGGTGGAAAATAATGTCCACTTAGAAGCAGAAAATCAACTAGAGAAATACAAAATGGGAAATAGCCTGATAAAGAACTTGACTGCAGAAATTAATCTAAGGCTGAGATGACAACATGATACCGCTGCAAAAAAAAAAAAAAAAAAATTGTCCCTTTGGGATATGTTAGAAGTATCATCACATTCAAAATTCTACAGCAATTGTATTCTCTGTAGGTGAGTTCTTACCTGGAATACAGTATTTGTTGTTGGGCACTGTGCCTTAAAAAAAGGGTTAGGCAATGAAAGAAGCTGTACAGAGATACTGGCTTGTAATAGAAATGTCAAGATGGCAGAAATTAAGTATGAGCTCATATAGCTGAATAAGCATGAGAAGAAACAGAAGAACAATGTAAAAAATAGGTCATATTCATAAGCAAGGGCATAGACCACAACAGTAATATCAAGGACTGTTGACTGTGTTAAGCCCAGGAGGTCTGCACTCCAGTAAAACCAACCAGTCTCCCTGTCAGCAGAAGGCCCTACCCACTAACAAGAGGAAGATGTGAAGAAGGTAACAGAACATCACATGTTATTCCTTTTCCTTTCATCCCAGCTAGAATACAGACTATAGCATTAAGAAACTTGGAGCAGACTTGTCTAAAATATATGGATGTTGAAGTCTGATACCTGGTGTCCCTTCACAGAATTACAGAATGCTTGAGGTCGGAAGGACCTTCAGAGGTCATCTGGTCCAAATCACCTGCTCAGTCAGGGCCACCTGGGGCAGGTTGCTCTGGACTGTGTCCAGGAGGCTTTTGAATATCTTCAAGAATGGTAACTCCACATTCCCCTTGTCCTCTGTGTTGCACACAGGTGACCCTTGCCAGACCACCTGAACACTTATATCTTATTCCTTGTAAGTATTTAGGTGTGAGAGTGTAAGTGATGAGTTCATTGAGAAAAGGACTGTGAGTGGATAAAGCCAATGCACTTAAGAGATTTTCTAAAAGAAAAATACCACTTTCTTCCATAAGGTCTCACATTGAGTTTTTCACACTAACTTCTTAGCAGAGAGGAAAGCGTGTACAGTGTGATATATGATGGAAGGCTGAAAGACCTGAGGTTGTGTAGTCTGGATGAGAAAAGCTTCAGAGGCATTAAGGTGATAGTTTTCACTATGTAATATGTTATTATTAAGAGGACAACAACCAGCTGTTGTCATGGATGCTTGGAGAAGGACAAGAAGAAAACAGCTTCAATTGCTGCAAAATTATTTTGGCTGTGTACTCACAGGAGTGAAACTCTGGGACTGCTTACCCAGGCACATCATGGACTCCTCACTGAAGACTGTGAAGCACATGACCAGCAAATATTTGTCATTCATGTCTGGAAATGTTCAAACCTGTCTTACTGTTGTGGGTTACACCAGACCAGAGATCAACAGCACATTTCTGATGCTCAGTGCCAGATATATTGCCAAAAGCCTTGTGACTCAGAGACCCTGGTGCCAGCCCAGATCCATGTCAGTCAAAGACTTGGTGCCTGTGCCAAAAGTTTTGTCACTGCTGGACTAAACAATCTCTTTTAGTCTCTTCCTGACCTATTTTATTATAGTTGCTATGAAACCCTTACCCAGGGAAGCAATTTTTCTGCTGGCTCCATGGACTTCTGCTTTTGTTTCTCACTACCAGGAATGTTAAAACATTTTTATTTCTTCTTCAATAAGACTGAAAACAGCCATGCTTGAACTGGGGTGGGAGGAAGGGGGAGAATTTGGTTTAGCCTAAGATTTTAATTTCTGCTGACTTTTGAAAAACTCTTCTTGTTGGGTAGAGGTGACACAACTGCAGTTCCTTGAGCAGATCTTTTGTTATTATCTGTCTGACAAAAAGATGGCAGCATGGTGGTGCTGTTGAATTTTTCTCTTCATTTGCCTTTTTTTTTTTTTCCTTCCTTTTTCTTTCCTTCCCTAAATCTCTTATTTTCAGGAGTAGCAAGCTTCTGAAGCTTTGATGCTTTACCAAAAGTACACATGGAAATATTTGCATCAGATATAAAGTTGATAAACACATAGCTGTGCATTTTCAAAATGTTTTATGGGAATTTTAGACATAGGACTCCCATTGCCTTTTCAAATAACTGCAAAACTCATCTTTGAAGTAATCTATGAAACTGAATACTCAGGTATTTAAGGCTGAATGAAGCCTACAAAATCTTAATGTTCTGTAATCACTGGGAGAAATCTTACAGTGAGAACAGGACTGAAGACATAGATTCTCTACCTGTATTTTTAAGTAGAATCATGTTAAAACCCCCCATATTTTGTGTATAAGCTGGTTTTGACATGTTCCATTTTTTTACACATTCTTTTTGCACTTTGTAGCTCTTTGATTACATTTTCATTCATGAAATGTGAAAATAGAAAGTATGTAACCAAGGTAACAATGATGTCCCTGGTGTGTAGCCAAGAATGCACAAATCTCATGTCAGAGTCCTAAGCCGTACCTTGTCTGCAACAGCTCCTTATCTTCTCCCATCATTTACAAAATAAGATCTCACCAGTGGGGGGACCACATTTTGGGGGGGAACTACAAGAAGGAGGGCAGATGAATATTACACAGTACAGGTATGTAATGATGTCACTGCAACTGTCTACTGGACACATCAAAACCATGCCATGTCTGTGCCTGTGTCAGCCTGGGGTAAATGCTCCTAGCAAGGAGCGGGGTAATTTGCTGTCTTTGTAACCTTGCCAAGTACAAAATCTGACAAGTGGTTGTGACAGTGAGTAAAACCCATGCTGAGATAGTCAGTGTCAGACTGACTGTGTCACAGGGCAGCGCACCAGATTTCTAACTAGGGACACATAAAAACACATGCCTTGCCATGAATCATCCCCCCCATTGTATTGCCCTCCTCCATTTCAGCTCTGTGAGATTTCCTTTATTTAACAGAGTAAAATTCTCATTGTCAGATGGCACAGATAACACACATAACTACTGCTGGCATCAATAAGGGTGAGAAAGGTAGTTTCTGTTCACTTATGTCTTTACAGACCTTTTCTCTTTTCAAGAGATGAGTGCAAAGTGGTCTTTGCTAAACAGATTTGCTCTAAAACTTTCCAGTTAAATTTCTCAACCCATCTTTGTCAGAAAGCTCTTGCACTTAGACTTTCTGTCTTGCCAGGCCCTGCTATGACCCTAACACTCAGCTGCTTGACAACAGATAACCATATCTGCAAGTGATAAGCTTATCTGACAAATGGCTTTTGGTCCAGATTCTTGTTTGTACGTTTCAGACATCCTGGGTCGTGTGGGACATTTGGGTATCAGCAATAGACTAGAGCTTGAAAACAGATGCTTATAAGGTATTTATTGCTTTATGCTGGGGGAAAAAAAAAAAAAAATCTTCCTTTTCTCTTCTTTTCCCCAAACACGACTCCCCCATTCCTTCAACCTATTTCTAGTCTTATTTCCATTTCTTTCCACTACTCAAGTTCAGTCCAGTTCCTTTCTAGGCACTCTTCCAGACGTCTTTCAGTTTTAGGAACACTCTACTCTCCCCCTACATGCGAGTAGATTGGTATATTGTTGAGTACTCAAATCCCTTTTCATGAGTACTTCTGACCCTTCAGCATTTCTGCATAGTGGCAATTCTGCATTCTCTGTGTTGCAGGAGTTTCTCCTAGTTTGTATCTTGAGGCAAAGATGGAAATGAGGACAACCTCTCACCTGTGAAACAGTCAGCTGAGTTGAATACATCAGTAGAGCTCTAGAGATGGTCTATTTTTTCAGTCCTTGAGACTTCCACCTCCAACTTCTGCTACCTTCTCCAAGTAATTCTGACAATAATTACTGTATGGGGTTTTTTTTTTACATATGTGGGTTTCACAATTTCAGAAGTATTTAGCAACGGTGAGTTCTTTAATGCTTGGGTGCATAATTTGATGTACTTTTAAAAGACCCAAGGATTTCACTGCTGACTTACTTTTCAAAACCTAAAACATATGGATGAAACCAGAGAAATCTTTGTAAAACCTTCACCTTGGATCCTGTTAAGAAAAACTGTTCCTTAATTAAAGTTGGCCTTGGATCAGCTTATGGTATGATCACATATATTAATTCTATGATAAAGCCAATTGTAAAAAACGTAACAAAACACACAATTAATTAATATATTAATTAATTCATATAATGTTTTCCCAACTTCCCCTTTTAATCATTCAGGGTGCTATTAATGAAGCGTGTAATTGTGCCTGCTTACAGAGCACCATTTTGATAATGGTTTCTGCCCAAAGATCAGTAAGTGCCTTCTACCCGTTCCGAGAACTCCAGCAAATTGCACGTTAGAAGGCCGTAGCGATGTAAGCACCAAGGAAACACGGTGCTGCCTGTCCCGAGTCGCACCCTTCCCTCAAGTTCGGCAGTTTCGGGCTGGAGCTGTGCGAGGCAGAGAGCAACAGGACGGGCTGTGAGCGACAGCCTAGCAGGCAGCCGGCCGCGGCAAGGGCGGACTCGAGTGCCGGGAAGGTGGTGGCGGCCGCCCCGCCCGCCCCACGCCGCCGCCGCCACCACCGCCCCGGCGCCGCCGCCGCTCCGCCTCCGGGGCAGGGAGGGCTCGGGGTGGGCTCGCCTCCCCGGCGGCGGGAGAGCGGGCGCGAGGGGCCGCAACTTCGGCGAGATGAATGCAGAGAACCAGGATGTGTTGCTGGATCTGGAGGGGGAGGAGGAAGAGGGAGAGGAGGAGGAAGAAGATGATGATGATGGGGAGACCGGTGAGTTGGGGGCTGGCGCGGGGAGCGTCCCCCCGGGACAGGGAGGGAAGCGCCGCGGCGGGGGAGTGCGTTCGCCCCCCGGGGCGGGTGTGAGGCTGCAGCCCGGACAGGTTCTTCGCGAAGCCGGGGTCGCGGGTGGGGAGGGCACCTGCTTGCAGTGACCGAGCCGCGGCCGGGGGACTTGCACCACAGCTCACCTCCTTCTGCTACAACTTCTGGTGATTTTCCTGGGGAAAATACTCGATCTCTTTGTCGGTGCTGGAGGTATGTGCCAGATGGGGCTTCCTCATGTAGCGGCGTTTCTGTGCTCCTGCTCTCATAGCATCAGCACAGGCTGCTTTTCGGAGAAGCACCAAAAACTTTACCCGTTCCATTCTCTCTCCTGGGAGGGAACGGCGTGGGGTGGCGCAGAAGCAGCACTTTGGAGCAAGTGCGATGCTGGAGACCTTTGGCGTAGTGCTGATCTCCCAGCACAGGCACAGCTTCTGCCAGGGTGCCTTGGTTCTTTGGAGAATGCGAAGAATGCCATCGCCTCCGCAAGCCCCCGGGCATGCAGCATACCCCGGGGCTGGTCCGTGGAGCTGGCAACAGCTTCACGAGAGCAGCTAGCCCTCCTCGTACTGCCAGTCTTGCGTGTCTTAAGTTGATAGGCAAGTAAAAGAGAGGAAATTACCACCTCCTGAACGGCCCCCATTCCTCCCCCCCCCCCCCCCCCCCCCCCCCCCCCACACAAAAACAACCCCAAAAAACCAAACAAACATCAAACAAAAAAAAAAAAAAAAAAAATAAAAAAAAAAAAAAACACAAGAACAA
>JANHGN010011922.1:0-83796 GCA_024605025.1 Megaceryle maxima
AGTTTTCAGGAAAACATATATTTTACAATTAAGACTTCATGGATCTTCAGTATAAGACCGAAAAATTACATACTTGTACCAAAATAGTTATATATATATATATATATATACACACACATATAAAGCCATATATATGAAAAACCTATGTAGATTTATTTCTGTATAAAATGAAAACAGGAAGGAATGTGGCCATGAAATGAAAACTCTCTCAGAAGTTACTGGATGATTTAAATTTACTTCTGTAATGACATAAGGCCATAATTTATTCTCGCTTAAATGAATATCAAAATACTTGATCTTTCCTAATAATTAACATGATGCTAATGTGCCTTTATTCTGTCATTCTTTCATTTCCACTGCTGTTACAAAAGTGTACACATAATAAATAAACCCCAGAGATTCCAGATCCACAGTAACTATTACTGGCATTGGGACAGGCATTATTTTTAGCAGATTTTAGAAATAAAGTTTTCTTGGTAGTGCTGTTTTTTTCCTTGAAACCATTTTCTTGCTGAAGCAGAATTTTGCTCTAAATCAGCTTTAATAAGAGTACCATTCAAATTAATTACTCTTTTCCTGAAGTTGTTAGTATGTGAGAGGTGACAGAGCGGGTGTGAAAGTTACAAGTCTGGTCACCACCTTCCAAAACAATAACAAAATATCTTGGAGCCTTTTGGGTGTTACAGAAATGTTACTGATTGAGCAATTGTTCAGTAAAGAGCTGAGGGTTTCCTTTCAGGCTAACAGGTTGTGTAAATGCTAGTAAAATTCTCATGCATTGAGAAAAGCTTTTGAATTAATTTGTGGTTCCAGCTCACTAAAGGGGTGAGTTGGTAAATGAATTTGGATGTTTAGGTTGGATATTAGGAAAAATTTCTTCCTGCAAGAGTTGTCAAGGCCTGGCCCCAGCTGCTCAGGGCAGTGGTGGAGTCCCCATCCCTGGAGGGGTTTCAAAGCTGTGGAGATGTGGTGCTGAGGGACGTGGTGTTAGTGGTGGTCTTGGCAGTGCTGGGCTAATGGTTGGAACCGATGAACTTAAAGGTCTTTTTCAACCTAAACAACCCTATGATTCAAGTTTCTATATGTGAAAGTCATCCTGCTGTCACTAATAGTATATTTGGTGTATCCTACAGCGAAATCTGGTTCCTACAGATGAGATTACAGTGTACTACAGATCACATCCAGAAGGTGACTACCTGGATACTGTTATCAAGGAACACAGGGATTTCATTTTTGCAACAATAAAGGCTGCCCTGAAGCCGTACCCGGTGCCTACCTCCAAAGAAATTCTCATCCACGAAACAACCCAAGTAAGAAAGAAAAAGCAGTGACTTCATAGTTGATTTTATCTGCTTTTAACAGAAGAACGTGCTTTAAATACAGAAAAAATGTACATCAGAGTTTATTTGTGTGGTAGAGTAGATATTGTTTCATAGTTACAAATTCCCATAGCAGTAGTTTTTGTTTTAAAAAAGAAAACAGTTGAGTTCTGTATGTGTAGTACTTGTGAAAATGAATCTGCTTGGGTACCAAAATAAATACCTTAAGTAATTAGTTGTGAAAGCTTAATACACCTAGTTATTTGTACTTGGATTAATGCATTGTTTAGATGGCAAAAATGCTTTTGTTCTGATTTCTTTAAGTTAATATGCTTTCATATTAGAAATGTTCTCCTGCAAGGCTTAAGTTTGCCTTTTGTCTTAAGGCCAACTTTGTTAATTAATGTTTGAGGATCCTTGTTTTTTCTCCCTTGTGTTGCTGAAGTTGTCTTCTGTAACATCTTCAGTACTTCTGCCAATTCCTTGGTCTTTCAGCAGCAGATTTGAACTATTTCTTTCAGTTTTTTTGATTGTTCCCTCTGATATGTTTGGAGATTACTTTTGATGTAGTTTTATTCAAGCTTGCTATATTTCAAAGGCATTCCTAGCAGAATCGAGGATGAAGTATTCTTCAATCTAAAAGAGAAAAACTTAGGATATATCAAACTAACATTTGATTTACAGAATGGCTTGAGGGTCTTAGAATAGCTGAAAGGACAGTGCGTGTTTTATCCATTTTAATAACAGTATGTATAAAGGAAGTGCTTTATAGTTATGAATTCCACTTCTGATGCCATGAAAAACTCAATAACTGAAGTTATTAAGTAGGCATTCTTTATTTTGCGGCACTGGATGCACAGGGGATCACTCCTCCAAATGTGCTTACTGATGCAAGCTAGGTACATAGTTTATATGCAGGCTAAACATACATATTCATTATATTTCTTAGAAAGGGCAGTCTTATGCTAATGGATTCCTGGAATTCATTTACATAGTCCAAGCATGCAGAAGAAAATGTGGGTTAGGGACTTTTCTCCCTTCAGTGGTGTTTTGTGACCTCTGGTGATCATTTACTTCATCTTCTCTTCTCCATCACTGTGTTCTTTCAGTGACCTAAAGCCTAAAATTCTTATTCTTGCTACAAAACCTGTTCTTGTCTGTTCAGCATGCTCAAATGCCTTGAGATGTCCTGTTTTTCTGTTCCTGAGATAACCAGTATCTGCTAGGCTATAAATTTCACAGTGTGCCCGTACTATACAACTGCCCATTCATTGTTGCTCATTTAAAGGTTAGTAAAACTCCACCAGACATCCCGTCTCCTGCCTTCACTTCTGAAGTTGTACAGATTTCAATCAAAGCTCTATTTGGTCTTTTCCAAAACTGCTATTTTAATCTAGCAACAACCAGGGAAAAACATGCCATAAATGTGGAGAGTGGTTGAGAAACTGGTGGGAATATTTTGCTATTTTGTGTAAGTACCCATTTGATTGGATACTGCCAATCAACACTTTGATGTTGTCACCATCAAATATGAATTAAAATGTAAAAACAGCTAGGGAAAAAAAAAGTATAGTGCTGGGAAACATTTGTCTGAATGCCTACCTCTGAAGTTGCCTAGTACATGAGCTCTGGTGTTGGTTGCTCTGTCTTTCCATGAATCTGTCATGCCTGTGCAAGTATGCTCAGGCCATGCATTTGCTCAAATGTCGGGCTGCAGACTGGGAAAACCTAAAATATTTTAACTGAAATAACACTACATGCATGACAGTTTGTGTGGCTGTTGCAGATGATTAAGTTTATAGAAATGTAATCATCTTGTAGTGGTCACACCCTTGAGAATACCCACTGATCAGCTTAAATCTTGGGCCTGGAGGATTTTTCAAAGAGAGCCATTAGCAGGGAGTTAGTTTACTGCACGTTCTATGTACAGAAGCTATATGGTTTATGTCTGGTAAATAGAGGCAGAGAAAAACTTTGTAAGTAAAAGCAGAGTTGTCTGTTGTTACTTTAAAGAGTTTCAGTCACTACGAAGTACCTCCCTATGGAGTCAGCCTGTTGTCTTTGCCACATGGGTTGCCTTCTGCATGTTCAGATGGTTGCTGTGCTTGCAGACTTGCTGTGCCTCTGAATTATCAGTCATATATTTAGACTTTAAAATAGAGGTTGCAGAGAGAAACAGATGACTAGAGATTTTAGCACAACTTGTGAAGTGTTCCTTGGAAGTCTGGCTCCCTGGAAAGCAGAGATGGATTGCTTAGGGCAGATGCTTGACTCTACGCTCTGTGTTCTGCTGTAATTAGCTTGTCACATTCAGAGCCATGAATAAAAAATACCTGATATGAAAAAGACCTTATTTGGAAATCTTTTTAATCCAGTGGTTTGGCCCTTTGTAGAGAGTTGAGGATGGCTGCAGCTCTGTGCAGTAACGTGTTGTTTGGTGCCTCGGACACAGCTATGGTTAGTAGCCTTTATCAGTCAAAATTGGGTTGCATTCTGTACTAGCAGCTTCAGCCAGAACGACCATGAAGGCGTGAATTCAAATGGAATCGTGCATCCACTGTCTTCTGTTGGTAGAGGCTGATAAGCAGCATTGACATGGAAAATGCTTTAGTGACTATTACTTTCAGATGTAAAAACAGATGCAAGTTAAAGGAATGAAGTCTGTAATTCCATGTGTAAGTCAACGGTGACAGGATCACTGCACCAAATTTCTGGAAGTTATTAAAAGGATTATTGGAGTCTGCATGATGTTGAATGTTATCTGTCTTTTCTGCAAGCATTTTTATGACATTCAGAACCAATACTTCTGTGAAATTATCCTCAATCAATTTTAGATACAAGGCCTTAACAATGAACTCCTCTCCCAAAGACTTGCTCTTGAGAAACAACAAAAAATGTCAGCAGTTGCTCAAAATACTGGGATGGAAAAGCAGCTACTTAAAAAAATGCATGCTTAATTGCTGGTAGAGTGGATCAGCACCAAATGAGATTTGCTGCTCCATAAATGTCATTCCCTACTCTGTAACAGGAGCTCAGTGGAGAGTGGCATTTCCAAGTTTGTTGTTCATCCTTTTGGCTGTGACTCTTACCAATGACCATCTCTAAATTTACCCAAAAAATGGTGTAAATGGCCCCTTAGTACCAGTTGTTCATGTAAGTGATTCCTGGATTATATCTGATTAATAAAAATTTTAATTAAGAAATCTTTTAAACTGTTGTTCTTGTGAAAATTGGTGCAGGAGAAATTCCATATGGTACTTAGATCTGGAAAAGAGCTGTGCTTGGACAAAGCATAGTCTTAAAGCTGTGATTTAAGGCTTCTACACAGTAGGTCTGTTTCTGTAGCACTGCTGCAGATTCTCAGGTCTCTTTGTCCCAACTCCTATTTGTACAGGAGGATACATGTTCCATTTCTTCATGGAGTGTTTAAAGTATTAATCAATTCACTAATACCTAATGGAGAGTCCCAAAGGCTGACTCGATATTGAGGCCACTTGGTGGTTCTTGGTAGCCCCTTAAATGAAGGCTTCTTCAGGCAGCAAGTGAGAGTAGGGTTCTGTCTTGAGAGGAACACTGGCAGAGTATCTTAAGTATACTCACTTTTGATGTATATTTTTGGAGACTGTCATCACTTGTGAAAATCAGGCTGTCTATTCCACTCTGTTTTTCTTGTGTATTTAAATAGTGCTATATTTTTAACATGTATTAAAGACAAATTCATATTTGAAGTGCTCAGTCTCTGAAGGAAGATGTTGCAAAAGTTGTTCTGCTATTCTAAGTCCTGTTCAGTATAAGACAACAAGACCTTAATGTTTTTTTTTCAGGAAAATGTTTTGATGTGTTTAATAAAACAATAATCAGTCATAATATTCTTCTTTCATCAGCTGAAGGGATCAGAGCTAGAAATTACACTGGTCAGCGGTGGTTTGTCTCAGTGTGCTGGTCCAGCCTGTGCCTACGTCAACCTCAAAGTTTGTGTTAATGGGACAGAGCAAGGTAGGAATGTACCGGGTTTGATTTGTCAGTGGTGGCATTAAAAACTTGTTTGGAAAATGGTGTGATGAATGTTGGAGCCACAGGTTTGTTTGGAAGATTGTGCAAACTCTCTTCCAATAGTAGCTTTATGTAGTTCTTGAAAATAATTCTCTTAAGAGCAAAGCCACATGCTGTCCATGACGCCTTCTGATGTGGACCTGAAGTAAATATTTGGGTGTGCACATGAATTGTTCAGCAGAAGGGTTTGTGGATCTCTCTAAGGAGGCCTCCACCCTCTGTATTTGTGTGCGTACATTCACCTGCGCTCAGAGCCTGTACCTCAGGAATTGTAGTTCTTGATGTAGTGCTGTCAGTGTAGGTGATGCCTTTCTGTGGAGGACATAACTGTCTTTGAAGCACATCAATATTAAATATAGGGCTGAAAAGAATGCTTAAAACTAGAGAATATAATGACTGTGTCTTGGATAATGGAAAGATGAGTGCAGTGATAATGTTAAAAGTATTACAAGGTTGAGATATGTATTAAAAGGACAGTGACCTAAATGCACTTACTGGAATTTTTTCCCTGCATGTGTTTACAGTTTGGGTCAGAATAAGTGTGCCTTGTTTAATGGGGTTACAAAGCTGCTTACTGGATAATGATGAATGTAACTGTGTAAGCCGGTGAACATCTCGGTGGGCACACAAACCTCAGGTTTTAATCAATATAATACTGGATTATAATTCAGTGACAAAAATCTGACTACTTTGTTAATAAATACAAATATATACTTTCATGCTCTAAATGTGAAGTACACTTGAGTCCTTTTCCTTGTTCTCTTTCATCTTTCTTACTAAATAAATTTCTGGAAGATGCAGTGTTGTCAATTTTAAGTTAGCTTAGAAACTCACTGGAAGTGATTGGAAAAAGTAATTAGAAAATCATTGGAACTTGGATGTTGCTTCCAAACTGCATTTTAATTTCTTCATTTTGGTTTTTAGATGGTGTGTTGCTGTTGGAAAATCCAAAAGGAGATAACACTTTGAATTTCACTGGACTTGTAGATGCTGTCTCCTGCATTTTTGGTCTTAAAAATTCAAAACTGACAGTTTTTAATGGAAAAACAGGTAAATGGAGTATGACAAGGAAAATTGAAAGCCTTTCTAGCAGCAGCTAGGAGTTATTTACTGTATAATTGTTCTATATATATACAAAACTGACAAGAAAATGTGTAAGGATATATTCTGGTTTTTAGTACTTTACAAGACTGTGTTTATAGCCACATCAAAATGTTTCCAAAAGCTGCTGCTAAATGATGCTCATCTCTCCTGTTATCTTTCTTCCATTGTGGTTCTCATCAGGACAAAACCTGATTTATTTCAGAAAGTGTTTCCATCAGTTCCAGGCTACGCTGTGTATTGATGGCAAGCTGCCATCAGCTTTTGCATTCCCCCCCCCGCCCCCCCCCAATGCCTTAGTAGGCAGAGCGAGAAGTTAAACTGAATGGAAACTGCTATCTAGAGGGAAGAAGTGTTGCTTTTTCACCCTAGAGAAACTTGAGGATCACTGCATTTCTTCTTTTTTAGAAAAATCTAGCGAATACTTTTGCAGCTTGAACTTTGCCTCTGTTAAAGCATGAAAATGTAAAATCTTCTGTGGCTTACACATAGATTTACAGGCTTTATCATAGTTCGGTTGATTACGAAGATAATAGCTGAAACAGAGAAGAAAAACGTGGTGAAAGGTGTTGCAATTAGTGACTGAGACACCCCCCCCCTAAACTGACATTCTCTCACCTGAGGTGAAGATGCTGTTTTACTATTGGCTTATGTATAATATTTCAGTACATCAGAAGTTACAGCTTAAAAAAACAACACACTGGGAATAAGATTACACTAATAAACAAACACTCAGTGAAGAAATAACAGAGAGTACTTAATGTGGCCATGCTGCAGTGATATCTTCTCAGGGTTATTTACAGGTGCATGTTGAAATTCAAACTTTGTTTCCACACAGTTCATATTAAGTCTAAACTAAGTGACAGAGAAATTACAAAATACTGCAAAAATGGCAATTGGATGGCAACAGAAACTTTTTCTGGTATGTTTTCATAGTGGTATTGCTGAAGCAAGATCTAAAGGGGAGATACATTAATCAGCTGCTGTGAAAGGCTGTTTTGGGGCACCCAGAGGACTGCTAAGGATCACCAGTTTATGTCTACCTGTGACAGCAGTAGAGAAATAGTCTTGCTTGTGTCTGTAATGTCACCATTACTGTCTCTAGTTTTTGTACTTGTCTTTTCCTGATAGTATTTCTAGAAGAAAGTTTTGGGGGTTTTTATACCTGGGGTAATCCATTATCTTACTGTGATAAAACCTCCTTCCAGGTTGTGCTCAGCTGAACTGAATAGTTCTGTCATAGAAAAGGTTTGCTCTTTGCTTTGTTATAGGTGATATATAGGAAATTTTGGATCCCTTACTATCTTATTCAAGTTTCAGTTATGTTTTGAAGGTGGAAATAGTTTTCCTTGAAATACTTTTCCAAAAATCAGTGATACACCTTACAGCAGTGTATGGGTGTGCAGTTCATTACCATCACAGATCTTAAGAGGTGACCTGCAAAACGCCAAGGAGAGTCAGGAAACTCATCTTGTTAAGATTATAAGCAGTTTGACTCCTTTATTGGTTTGATTTCTGAGACTAACAGGACAAAAAGATGCTGCATAAATCTATTAATGCTCCATTCCTAAAAAGGGTTACAAAGAGAAGCTAAACTTTCCCTCGTCCTCAAAGGTTCTTTTCTGCTGTAGTAACAAATGCTTTATTTCTTTTGTTTCCATGTCGCTTTTCCTCCATAGTTATCATTCTGGGTCTTCCCATCTGGGTGTGCTGATTATAAACTTCCACTCTGTCTGGGATGAGCAGGGATGTGTTTTTGTTTTTGGTTTTTTGTTTTTTTTTTTCCCCTCTGCCTGTTTATTAACAATATGGAAATTCGCTTGGAAAGATTACATTACCAGATTCACTTTTGTGACAGTTTGGCAGAAATCTCAAATGAATATTGATCAGCAAAAGATGTGACTCCTTGAGGAATCAGGGTTGAAGGCATGTAGAAAGAAAATAGCTCTTACAGGTTAGAGAATAGAACTGAAATTCATGATGTTTTATTTGGATAAAATCCCTTTGCTTTATCTGGCCAACCTTCACACAGATAACATTAGGTAAGGTCTGATGGTGATTCCAGGATCTCTGTAGGTGAGGGAGAAGGTTGGTACCAGCCGCTCTCTTTGAGAGGAATTGCAAAGAAAGGTCATGCACTCTGGACAAATTGTAGCTGAATTGTTCCCATGTGTGTTAATAAAATTGTGACCCAGTAAAACTACTTCTGGTTACTTATTTTCCTTCCTGTAGTTTTTAGGGCTGTCCACTTTAATTGCAGTAATTTATTATCTTGCTTTCTAATTGTAATGAAGATTTACTTAGGGTTGCATAATAGCATAAAATCAGGCAGTTCTTGCATTAAGGCAGGCTAAAATATGTCATGTCCCTTTTTTCAGTGCAACATTGAAATAAAGGGATAAACATTTTATCCCCAGCAGCATATCGATGTATTTTGAGTAACTGCGTAAACACTGAGCAAGGCTCTGGGATCTCTTCTGGCCTTCAGAAATTGAGCACAGATTTTGCTTCTTTTTACATTATTGCAAAAAAAAAAAAAAAAAAATCATTTAAAGAGAAGAGGCTGGGCTCTAGTGAGATGGTAAAAACACTTGTCTTTGACTTTCTTTTTGCTCTAGATTGCTGAAAAGTGGAAAACTTTCTAAACTTGTTATTGGGAATGCTTTCTGACTTCTACTCAGCTTTCATGGAAGCAGAAAATACTGAAAAAGACTTGTTAAAAAAAAATCTATTTGTTTATTCTTAGGGGAATAAATGAAGATGTAAATCACATTCGGCTTAAAAAAGGGGGAGAAGGGAAGGTGAGGTAAATATCACCCTATAAACTTCTCAATCCGTGTCTTACTTCATCTTTATGATTTTCAGAGGGCTAATTTTTTGTAATTCTGTTCTTAGCACTGTTTTCTGAACAGAATTACAAAAAGATATTTTTTTTTTTAATCTTTAATTTTGAAAAGTCCATGAGGCCGTAAGTCATTACCATTTAAATCTCAGCTGCAGGGAGAACTGAATTTAAATGTGACTTTAATATTGATGAATATTTGTAATATCTGCTTGCTTTCAAGTGTTTTGTTATATATGAAAAAAGGCTCCACCTTTTTTCTTTTTCATGCTCTTATCGGAGGGCTGTAGGAACTGACTCCATTGGCAGCACTGTACGTGAGCTCTTACTTGTGAAAATGTCAGCAGTCCTGTGATGCAAACTGCTACATTTGTTAAATACTCAAATCACCATTGCTGTAGCTTGTACCCCATTGCCCTGCACAGATCTGGCAACTGGGTAATGTCAAACTCGAGGATGCCTGAGCTCCATGTTTCTTTCTCCGTAAAGTACCCTGCTCACTAGTGCTGGTTCCTACCCTGACTGTGAATTGTACATGAATGGTAATAAGCAGTGTTGCTTTAGGGTTGTGCTAGGAAAAACCTGCTCCTGGCTCCTTTTCCATAGGAGAAAATCTTGTTAATTCCTCTACACCTGTTAATTTAGTTATTTTCTTTCTTTCCTGTAAGTAAAACCAAAAACAAAGCCTCCTTCTGTGCTTGAGCATGTGTCTTGTACCTCAAACATATCAAAGAAGTGTTTGAGTAGCTGGCAGACAGCCATCATCAGTGTAAAACCTCTCAGTCTTGAAACTGAATTTTAGAAGCAACAATGAAGTTTTGCCTTTTTCTTTAAAGGTTTATATAGAGAGTTTGTTTTTTGGTTTGTTTTT
The DNA here is from genome assembly GCA_024605025.1 of Megaceryle maxima. NCBI lineage: Eukaryota > Metazoa > Chordata > Aves > Coraciiformes > Cerylidae > Megaceryle > Megaceryle maxima. The sequence goes on from JANHGN010011922.1 coordinate 10,187, forward strand.
TTTTTTTTTTAAATTTTGTTAAAGTTAGCATTTTAGAACCTGCAGCCTGAGGTCTTCATCCTAACTTAGGGCCGTCCCATAAGCCTTTCACAGTGCATTGTACTTAAATGTTCTGTGGCGGTTAGCAAAAAATTTTGAGAGCTTGTAGCATATGGTTACTTTTCACCTTTGTTTTTGGAGGGTTTGTTTGGGGTGTGTGTGTTTGGTTTGTTTGGGTTTTTTTGGTGGGTGGGTATATTTTTGGTTTTGGTTTGGGTTTATGTATTTATTTATTTATTTTTATTTTTAAGTTTATAAACATCCTGGAAAAAGGAGTGCCTCTTCTGCCGCTTGGAAATTCATTAGGATGAACTGATGGAAAATAAGCTTTGTAAAGCTTCAGCTTCATCCATGCAAATAGGGCTGAGACAGAATGAAATCCTGTAGGAAGGAGGTGACAGATGTGCCTGTTCTGTATGTACAGGCAATGCAGAATTCTTACAAGAAATTAAACTTACTAATTCTTCCAGAATTTGGTCTTTGGAGTTCTTCCGTAGCTGCCAAAGCTTGTTGCAGAGAGTGATGTTACTTCTCTGTATCTTTACTGTTGTGGCTATCAGCAGCTATTTTTACCTCTGTGATAGACAGGCTGATATAGGTAGTGCAGAATGCAGCCCTGCGTACTTCATTGGTATTACAGAAACCTCATTAGCTTCTCATCTGAGTGCTTTCATAGTGCTAGTATTATTTCTACAATCCTTTGAGACATGGGTCTTATTTTGGGCCTGATCTTCCACCATTTTCTAAACACACATGGCTGGAGTCATCTGCTGAATAAACAGCTGTTGCTGACATTAAACACAAATATTAATGCAAGGGGCATTATTCATGAGCTAACCAGCCACTGATTTTACATTTATTGTCATCTGGAGTTTAATGAAGGAAGTGTCCTGACATTGCATAGTAATGCATATCTAGTGCTGCTTCAGCTCGGGAAGGCAGGGTACGGGCTTAGGTTGTAGGTCTTAAATTAATGAGGTAGAAATGGTTGGCTTAAGTGAAAAATTTCTTGCCTGTTTTAATGTATTTAATTACTTATTGAATAAAAGTAATCATGTCATATATTTATATGCATAAGAAATGTTACATAGGAGCTAATTTCCACAGCAGACAAACTGCTTTCCTAAGAAAACAAAATATTCCATTTTTCAACATGAAGAAATGCTCCTGAGGAAGGAATTGCAAAGAGGAAGGAATTGCAGTTTCTACAGTAGAATCAGTAGATAGAAAGACTCTTTCAGCTAATTGAGTGAGAACTGGGCCTGTAATGGCCTGACTGGTCTCATTTTCTTTTTCAGAGCTGATAAACAAAACTGACTTGCTTAGTCTCAGCGGAAAGACTCTACATGTGACAACAGGGTCAGCACCCACTCTGCTTAACTCTCCCGAGGCTCTGCTCTGCCAGTATATCAACCTGCAGCTAGTGAATGCAAAACCACAAGGTATGTGGGATACTGATCTCTCTTGGTTTACAGGCTGAACTTTTTGTGATACAAGTTTTGGACACCATCGCTTATTGAGGGAGAGAAGTATACATCTTTTCATTGATAGGTGGTGATTTTGTCTATGTTTTCCTAGTATTTGCTAACTAATAAACTTCCTTGTTTCATAAAATGAAAAGGAGAGTCTGAGATAAGGAACAGCATTTAAACATCAGCCCTTCAGCATTGTTTTCCTGTTGCTGCCAGTGAGCTCGCTGGTGCATCTTTTTTAAAAGGCTAAGTCTAAAACTGAGCACAAACGAAGGAGGAGCCAGCTTTTCACCAAGACATTGTCAGCCACCTGTGAAACATTTCTTAGTGCTATTTAAAAGCCGGATGAATTGTATTATTAACCTGGTCTGGAGTATGGTGTGTGTGTAATTCTGTTTCAGAGCTGCTAATCTTGTGACTTCTACTCTGAAACCTCACATTGGCACAACCATGTCCTTAGTAACTTACTCTTAAACTCTGCTCTGGTATGAGTCCTTTCTGGGCTGTCCCTGTGGAATCGTACTGACGCCAGTGGGAACCTACAAGGGCCAAAAATGTGTCTAACTGGGGGTTTGATCATCAGAAAGTGCTTTCTGAGCTGCTGTAGTGGTTTGTGTGTCCTGTTGAAATACTTCATGTTTCCCAGTCTCTAGGTTATCCTGTTGACCCATGTAAAGAATCCTGCAGTTTTCTTTTGCTTGTCAAGCTATTAATAATCACTTCTGATTCTATGATTCATGAACTTATTAATATCTATAAGTAGGTTGATATTGGGAATTACTGAACACTGAAGAAATGGAGATGAAATGGAAGAAGAAATTCTAGATTTCAGTTTACCAAGGTAAATGAAAAAACTATCATTCCTCACCAGTAGTGATGCAGCTGTTTATCTTGTTCAGAATGTCAGAAAGGAACAGTGGGAACTCTTCTAATGGAAAACCCTGTTGGTCAGAATGGATTAACGTACCAAGGTCTTCTACATGAAACGGCCAAAGTCTTCGGACTCAGAAGCAGGAGGCTAAAATTGTTCCTGGATGAAGCGCAAACTCAGGGTAAGCACAAGCTTTTGGTGTGCTTGTCCAAGGATACTTGGAAGTTTTTGTGGAGGAGGAGCTAATGTAGCATAAGAGATTGTTTAATTACGAAGCGCATGGTGTTTACACATTGGTTTCTACTTTTGCCAAGTAATTCAATATTTAATGAAGTCCTTTAAGTAAATGTACACATTTAGAAACTCAGAGCTCTGATGCATTCCCTTCATGAAATGACCAAGACAAGTTCTCTGAAAGTTTCTTCCTTTTGAAAGAGAAAGGTCAGTCATCAGTGTAAGTGGTAGTTACATGCTGCTGTGACTATACAGAGAATCTCCTTCTAGGAATGAGTGAGTCTAAAATGTGAATATTTTAAGAATGTGTTCAAATTGCTCTTGTAACATTCATATTGTTGCAGACATTGGGGTTTTTTCCTTCCTTCTGGAGAATGAGTGTGGGTGGAAAAGAGTATCAGATCTATTTTAGAGTTTTGTGAGTAGGTCAGGCTTGCTAAGGTACAGCAGCTACAATTCATTCAGAACACCTGGGAAGTAGGAAGCTTTATCACATAGTCACAGATCTGAAATGTTAAAGAATCTTCCAAAACCACAGGCAGATGGTGAGGCTTAGAAACACAAATCTCTGATTCATGAGGAAGATAAATCCAAATATGTAGCCACCTGTAGTGCTAAAAAGTTGGACCTGAGAAAGATTTGCGATGTATATGACAGGAAGAATGAATTGGAAACTACGTGGTAGAAAGAGCTCCAGGTATTTCTGTGCATCCAGGGAAATTCAGCTCTTCATGTGTAATGATGCAAAGGATTCTGTCTCTGGTTTATCATAGTGGTGTGATTTACAAGCTGTATGGGAAGGATATGTGACACTTACCTTTGACTTATCACGCGTTACATATTACCTGTCCAGAAGTCGGACGTCTTGTTTAAACCAGTTACATAATCCTGGGATGGGATAAATTTCCTGGTGCCTTACAGCTAATGAGAGGAGGACTGTAGCTGGCTAAACTGGGGTCACTTAGTTCTCCACCTGGGTTTAAGAGATTCAAGTAGGATAGGTTAGAATCAGAGCAAGTAAGGTGTGGGGTTTTTTTGTTGTGTATTTATTTATTTAATGATTTTAAATTTCATGTGACCTGAATTCTATTTATATACAAAAAAGGCATTATTTAAACGGATCTCAAATGTTGATGAGGTTTTCTAGTGATAGTTTGAGCTAATGCTAAAAATAATGAGCTGAATGGTGTTAAGAGAGTGAACTGGAGACTGTAGTGTTTAGAAACAGCAGAAGGTGTAAGAACCAAGTGGATCAATTGCACCTCATCTGTGTAAACAAAAAATGTATTTACATGCAAAACCTTGTGGGGTAAGAACTTGGCCATTCAAGAGCCACTGATGTTATACATATTTCTTTTGTTGGTTCCTATCCTTGTTACAGGGCAAAAGAGGTTCACAGCAGCATATGATTTACTTAAGATACTAAAGTAACTGTTGTAGAAAACTTTGGAGATTTGAAAGAGGGAAGGAACTGACAACCAGGAAAATGTATAGCTTTTAAGTCTCAGTTTAAGGATTTTTAAAATGCCTTTGCCTAAAAGGGAAATCAGTTGAATGTCTGTAACATATTTGTAGTATGAATACTTCAGAACTATTAAAACTTTATTTAAAATGTATAAAGTGACAGTTCACAATGATGTGAAATATCAGATTTGATAACTCTTCAAAGGCTAAAACAACTGATTTGGTCTTTTTTAGACTCTCAAATGTTGCACATAGAGACACACATAGAGAGCACATAGAGAACTTGGTCCTTGAGGTTTATTTGTGTAGCTAACATATGGCCATAGCTATGCTTCTGCTCTCTCAGATTTAATTCTCACCATGCAGCTCTCTTAATAACACTTTTTATTCATATAAACACTGAAATGGTTGTACTTTATCTTCAGAGTGCTTTATATGACAAGTGCTACATATAAAACAAATATTTTGAAGCCTCTGGAAAACAGGTCAATTAATGTTTATCTATATTGTTGCAACTTTGTAATCCCCTATTCATCTCTTTATCAGCATATTTCAAGGTTCTACCTTCACAGCTTAAAAAAAAAAGGAAAAAAAAAAAAATCAGTCTCTTGAGTAGGTCTTTTATAGTTTATTCTAAAAAAACCAAATCTTTTCTGTTAACTATCTGAAACATGTGATGAAAATAACCTAAGTTGGAAGGCTGAAAATAAAAACTTACTTGGTGGAAAATGAGTTGTATGAGTTTTCTAAACTCATTTTTATAAATGTTGTCAGATACAGGCAGTTGGGCACCTGCTATTGCACAAAAGCTTGCCAACTTTTCAGAAACAAATGTGGTTTTCACCCCCTTTTTTAATATTGGAAATAAATTCTATAAATAAATGCCAATGTGGTGAGTGTTGCTTATTCATGAGATGGAAATGCGAGTTACAGGTGGCTGGTTTGGAGATACATTCAGGATGAGGGCACTACTTTTAATGTGCTAACTTCAAAGCCTGCCTTTTGGAGGGACTGGCACAGAAAGGAGGATGTCCTTACGTTGTGTGGATAAATCAAGTTTCCAATTTCTACAAGTAATTTATGTGTTAAATACTGTTGAAAATAGTAGCTTAATGTAGTTCCCTATTTTGGGGGGATTTTAAAAATTAAGAGAAGTCTTTGAGACCAAGCTCATAGTTTTGGTTGGCTGCTTCTGCAGACCACAAGAATGTTGAGGTTTGTTTTTTTTTACACACTGATGTAACACTTTAATGGGGAGGGAAGGAAGGTTAATGAGGGAGTAAAGCCCTAACATCTGAACTGGATTATACTTCCACTCTCCAAGCTCCATAGATGAGTAGTCAGCTGCTTAGAGCAGAGCACTACACTGGAGGAGAACTTCTTAAAAGCAGTACCATCATGATCCATAAGGGCTTCTTAATTCTTTAGTAAATAGATGGCTTTTAAACTTCGATGCTGACTATCTCTGATCAGTCTAAAAGTGAAGTATCTCTCAAGAAAGAATGGGGCCTTAGCATTAGGAGGCATGTGCATACTGTTACATGGAAACAAAACTCCCTGCTGCCATTTCTGGAATCAGTTTTCAGTTGGACATCATGTTACTGAAAACTAAACTGCTTCTGCATTATCTCCACGGATGCATTTCACAGATGCACCTCCCCCCACCGCATACACGCTGCCTTGGTCTCTCTCAGCTGGAGGTGAGCCCAAGTGTGAGCAGTGTGAATATCAGCCGTCAGCTCTGTGATGCACTGCAGTGCACTAGGAGATCGGTTCTCCTGAAAAAACACCCGGCCAGTGTGAAGGTTATTAATCTCTCATTTGTGCTAACACTGGTGCCAAAATGGAAAATTATCTGCTATTTGCTTGTGTTGTCTGCAGGGATTCTAGTCTATGGAGTTAACACCTTAATCCCCGATAATCTCTTGCTTTGGTTTCGGTGGATGTGTTTGTGGTTACCACTTGGAAGTTTATTAGTAAGGAGCCTTCTGGTATAGTTGTCATTCAGATTACTTGCTTCCAAGCTGTACCGCCCAGTATTCAAAACAATCTGCTGTGGTATAGGGGTATTTTGTTCCAGCTGACAGGTGCTGGGAAGCATCTACTTGGGAAAAATGCTCTGTAATGTGGCTATGATAGTGAAAGAGATTTCCAGTTCCTACCAGCTTCACAGGTGACTTCTTCTGTAGCCACAATGCAATTAGTCTGTGTTTGTGTTGTGCAAATAATTATCAGCTCTGAATCAGCCTGTTGGAAATGAGCTGTATCCTTAAAAGAGGTTTGGTAGTCAGTTTTCATCCTCTTACTGCTCCAAACTATGTGTGTATAGCTGTGAAAAGCCTTAGGGTGTTGTTCTGGTATGGTATGAAATTCTCTGGGCGTACTCGTCAAGATTGCAACATTAGTTTTTCAGCAGGGACTACTACAATCCTTGCTTTACGTGTACCGCTCAAGTTAATGTATGCACATTCTTATGTGTGTACTCCTTCACGTGTATGTTGGTTTATAATCCATCAGAGACCATGGTATGCTAGAGGAGGTGGATCTCTGTATGGCCACTCTTACATCAAGTTCAGCCTTGCATAATATTCATAAGGGACTCTGTTTTTCAGTGAATTGTATTGTTAATATTGATTGCATATCATTGCATTATGAATTAATTTCCTGAACTAGGTGATACTCTTTGTGGATGTGAAGCTGGGTGCTGTGGGCTGACACAGGCTTTCAAGAAATTCAACTTTGTAGCCTAGAACAGTATTTTTAACTCCTGCAGTGACAATCCTTATGTGTGGTGACCCTTCTTTTAAGTGGGAGGCAATTTTGATCTGGGCAGTTTCTGTCCTAGTCCCATTTTGACTGAACCATCAGAACTGCCTGAATAGAGGCTGGGGGTGGGTGGGAAGTGTTGATAGTTTTACCTGTAGGCAAGAGCACTGACTGTGTTCTATTTCTCTCTTGTTCTCTTTGTTTAGAGATCACAAAGGACATCTCCATGAAGAACTTGAACATGAAGACTCTGTTTGTTCGTGTTATACCCACCACAGCTGAATGTTGAGAATTCCATTTTTATGAATAAGACCATGTACACTTTTTTCCACAGAAAATGAAGTGAAATTAAATTAGTATGCTTTTAGATGAACATCCAAGTTGTGTATGGTACTTTTAACATCTCGGCTTGCACACAGGATGTTTTCTACCAGTGCATGTCTAATATGCTGCTCTTTGGTTTCAAATACAATGTATTTTCTTTGTTACCTTATGATGCTGTAAAATTTCTTCAGAAAAATGTCAAAACTCCTTAACCTTAGATATCTATGCAGTAACTTGCCTGAACAAAATGGGACTAGTACCTCAGTGATGCTGTTCTCTGCCTCTCCTTTGTGAAAGGGGCATATTTGATTTTCTACACCATGGGTTACCTGCAAGGCTCTATGATATATACCCCTTGTTACAATAGCTTTGAAACTTACTTAGGGGTTACCCAAATGTGTTCATTTGTACTAACTGGATTTTCATGAAGTGTGTGGCTCTTGATTTAAAATACTCCCTTATTTCAACACTTGGAACAATAAATTTGCTTCATCTCCAAACTCTTTGTTTCCTTGAGTTCAGAGTACTTTGCTTCCTTATGTTTTGTAAAGAAGATAACGCTTAGCAGACTGTAGAGATCAGGAAAGCCTGGAGAAGCTTGAAATCTGAAAATGTCCATCCTGAATGCCTGTGACTGCTTGGGTTGTGATACTGACAGGTTTTGGGGGATTTTGTTTGGCCAGTGTTTCTGGGGAGGGTTGTTCTCTGGATTCAGATTTAAAGGCAGTTTTAGTTTGAAATTCATGATGGATTTGAAATTTTTATAATAGCCAATATAACTTGCGAAACATTTTAGTGTTAACTGTGTATTGGCAAGCAAGTGGAAATAATAGGCAACTTTTATTTTCAGTTTGAGGATGTTTTTTGACTAGTGAACTAGAAACTTAAGCACATTTAAGTTTCACTGCATTTGAACAGCGTTGAAACTTGCTGTTGTACAGCCTACTGAGCTTGAGAAGGTGATGAGCGTGCAGCTGCCTGTGCTGCTGTGCCTTTATTAGTGTCCCGAGAGCGGGTTACGTATGCTGCAAATGAGTATTAACGGAGACTAACGCTTCATATGAATAACGGAAGTCTTACTTGGCTTGTTTTTCCATTGCTTGATGTTTTTCATCTTTACACTATGGATATAAACCAAAGCTTATTTTATACTAACACTACTTAGTGGGAATAAGTATAAATACATGCTCTGTGTAACTACTATGCTCTAGTGGACCATATCAAAATTGTAAGTACTCATTTAAAGTAAATCAAGTTTCTGGCATTCAGCTTACATAAATTTTTTTTTTATCAGTATTAAAAATGTCAGTGCCTGAACCTAGTGAATCACTGGCCTGTGCAGTTTAATGAATATTGGACATTACCCTCTACCTTTCCCTATCTTTTTACTGATGTAGTGACATGGAAATCAAATTTGTATTGTTTTTTGTCACATTAAATATATCTAGGTTATGTTTTCTGCAAAGGTAAGATTGCTGTTCCAAAGCTGAATAATTTTGCTTTATTTCTGGAGAATAAATGAAGGTGGAAAATGATTGCAATAACCTCATTCTTAATGAGACAATCTAAGGGAACAACATTGCTTGCATTTTTAAAAAGTTATTTGGCACTTAGCATTTTGTGTATGTGTACTTTTATTTGTAAGGATGTTGTCTGGCCAAGTTCTGTGTAAAGACTGGATTAGATTTCTTGTGTGTCTCTATATATAGACATGCTCACATATATATATGCTTTCCAGTCAATTAAAGCCCAGCCAGGATTTATGAATTCACTCTGAGTTACAAAAAGATGATAATCTTAACAGAATCATTTTTCTTTCTCAAATATATTTATAGCTTCCTAATGTAAAAAATAATTTGTCCTTAAGAGAAGTAATTCTTGTGACCATAGTCCAGTAATCTCATTCTTCACATGAAGTACAGTTGAATTGAGTTTTCTGGATTTTCTTTAGGTTAATGATTGTTTTATACTGAGCAAGAAAACTGGCTTTTCTATGTGAGCTTTCTCTGTGAAGGTATTCTGCAGGATAGCCCTGCCTGCAATGCACTGTTAAAATAGAAAAAGGTATATTAACGAAATCTACAGGAAGAGGTAAAAGATTTAAATTTACTCCCAGGAAAGGGGTAAAGCAAAATTACTGCTGATAATGCTTTGTGTCCCTTAGCTCTTCAAGACTGACGTAAAATTGTAATAGGCTTTAAGACAAAGTTAGCAAAGACAACACTTTATTTTTGTAGACCTAAAATTAGTCTGGTTAGTTTGTGCATGAGGCTGCTTAAAGGTTCCTCTGTTGGCATAACTACCCATTATCTGCTTTTCGGAGAGTGTTTATGGAATACTAGTGCTTCTACCCTGCTCTGAAGAGCAACCTAAAAACCAGAGCGAGGCGAGACATTATTTCAAGAAAAGATGCTGACAGACTACAAACGAGCATAGGGGTTTCTGGCTTTTTAAATTCCATTTCACCACAGTCTTGTGCAAACGGGAGGCTGGCAGAATGCTTTCCTGTGGGTTTCTGGTGTTACCACAAAATATGGCCTTAAAGACAGTAGAAGGTTGAAATGCTTTTCCAGAGTCTCCACAGTGCATCTGCAACGTAACACTTGGATTCAGGCATCACCTTAATGGAGGGATGCTGCCTACCTGGTGCTTCTTATTTTAATAGATATGGATGTCTCCTAGATTTTTCTTAATGACCTTAGCTGCATTTCTTTCATTTTAGTAAAATGCAGATATATATTCACACTGCTGGAGCTGGATGTAAAAGGTACCACAGTTGGAACAGCCTAAGAAAGTACTTCCCCTTGCTCACTGTATGTGAGCAGGGAATGGTGAAAAGTCTTGTTCCAAGTGGCATTGTGACACAAAGGCTATCTTTCAAAGAAACATAAAACTCTCTGCCTTGTCAAAGAATACATTCAGCTAGCCCTAAACCTGTCTTCAGAGAAGGTGACCCAAGAAATCCTTGAGTAAGATCTATTTTTCTTTTCCAAAGGAGGCTTGAGCTTAAGAATTAGAGGAAGAGCATTTTAAGTAGAAGTTCTCCATAGGGCACGCAGCGTGAACAACTAAGTTAAAGCTGTTGTCTCTTCATGTAACTTGATTGTGCCTTTTTTTTTTTTTTTTTTCCCTAAGGTATCGATTTGTTCAAGTGAAGTGGGTGTTGTATAGACACAGAGTTATGCTACCTGTTTCCTTCTAGGGTTATGGACTTTATTTCCAGGGTCAATAGTGTTGTGTAGTACTCATTTGTGCCTCCCTTGCCCTGCTTCATCTCAGTCTCCTTTCTTCACTGCATATGCTTTTCATTCTTCCTTTTTCCTTCTTCCTTTTCCTTTCTCTGTTTTATTTTTCGTTGGTTTGGGTTGGGTTTTTTCACCTTGTTGCTTTTAGTTTCTCTGCTGTGGCACTCTGTCCACGTCCACATACTCCTCATGGGTTGTGATGACTGGAACAGGAACAAGTGAGCCCTTGCACTCTCCAGTCTGATTATATCACAAGGATGGAAATGCTCATAAATTATATTTCTGTCTTTGGCAGGATCTGTAAAAGCTGTCAGAGGGGAAAAGTCAAGATGCTTAGGACAGGTAATAGAAGAATGAGACCAGAGTTTATCAGAGGACACTGCTGAAAATGCTTCTGGGTCAGTTAACTTTACATCAAGCTTTTACATAAGCAGCATGTAATTTTTAAAAAAGTATTTTTGTTGCAGAGTTACAGTTTAATTTTACTTCCAGCTGCTGCTCTGTTAGTTGTCTCTGATCTCCTCTCTCCAAAACCTACTGACAGTGAACATTAGGAACAAGTTGTTACCCATTTGGGTGAACTTGTGCTTTTTCTACCTTCCTTCTCCACATCCATTTTTGGTATTCTTTTTTTTATATTCAGTATAATATCTAATCATTGCTTGAGAGAATTTGTCTCATGGGATATTGAAGCAGGGAATGTTTCCTACTTTTTTTTTTACTGAGGTTTTGTAATACACTTCTGTAACCTCATCTAGGTTGGGCTCTAATAATAGTATCTTGGCTTGATGTGATACTCTTCAGAATTTATACACTTCAATTAGCTTCCCTCTTGAATAGCCTGTTATACAAATTAGGTCCGAGACCACTATCACCTCTCTCTGCATAGAGAAAAACCCTACCTAGGCACTTCCAGAATGGTTATGCCATTTATTGTACTCTGTAGGAATTTGCATCTTTGAATTATGATGCAGTCTGCTGACCTTCTGCTGCTCCCTTTCATCTGATAGCAACACCGCGCGCTCAAACTCGTTGAAATGTGGGCAGCATCCAGCAACCTACAAAGAGCTGGGATCTGCTGAAGCAGCTTCTTGCTGTCGGGGAGCTGTAGGCACTGGTACAAAATAGATCCCTTATAGCTGTATCCAGAAATTGTGGTGCTGTGGCTTAAAAAGGAAAAATGGGGACACCCTCTTTCTCCTCCTTGTCTCAAACAATATCCCCTTGGATCTATGGAGGCTGGTTTGGGGTCAAAGTGATTTGTCCCATTTCTACCAGATGGGAATTCAGTAGCTGATCCTAATTGGTACCCTTGACAGCATAGTTAGCAAAAGGGCCAGGCACTGACCAAGACTGGTGGCAGGATGACATAACTGTCAGGCTTAGGTGAGATGCATCAGCAAAGCTGTGTGGACAGTCCCAACAATGGGGTTGTTTGTTCCCTGCCAGTCCAGCTTCCATCTTTCCTCAGAATAAGTCAGTGTACTGGTGGGTCAGGCTAGCTATAAACCAGTGTAATTTTATTTCCTTTATCAGTTGAATGTGCAACAGCCAGAAACTTGGATTTCTGCTTCACTTTCATGCGGTAAAATAAAACTAGTGACTACAGGTATCCTTCAACAGGTAACTTCCAGAGAGAGCAATGGCTTTAAGGAGAGAAAAAATTGTTTTTCCTCATACTGCTGTAAGTTGAATAGCAGCTGATCAGCTGTGGGGCCCTTTTGCCACTCAGAATCTCTCCATTTTTCTGTTGGCAAAGGTGGAGTCTGGGTCTCTTTGTCATCACCGGTTAAGCACAAGCACAAAGCAATTACTCGGTATGTCAAGTCATCATTGTTTTTGCTCTTCATCTGATTTCCTATGGGACTGACTCTTGACACTGATTAAACAGATCAAAAAAATAATGTATGCAACTGCATAACAAAAGGGGAATTTCAAAATAGTCTCGAATAGTTTCCTTTTGAATCTGATGGATGGAACAAAAGAGTGAGCAGCACAATGTCATCCAAGCAGCTTTACAGTAATAATGCTGTTTGAGTTAATTTTATTCTTGCTGTGCTATGAGTGGTGGCTAACGGGCATTGGGGGGAGCATGTGTCTTCAATTATCTAATGGTTTCCCCTGTTAAAATGTTTATGTAACAAATAGAATTATAGCTCTGATGTAATTGGGGGGGATAGAAAGGTTACTATTTCAGTATGTCTGGGTATTTCAGTTAATTTCCAGTCTCTGTCTGTATATAGTTCTAATTAGGGCTCACAAAGCTCCTTGGAAGACTTCTAAAGTTCCTTGTAGATGCAATGAGAATAAAATTGCCCCTAAAGATATTTAAATTATTTTAAGACTTTCTTCGGTCAGAGCTAAGGAATTTCTGTATGTATTGTCCTAATTTTGCAGTTTGTTCCGATTCTCTCTAGTGTTCAAAGCAGTGCAGCTGAAATCTTCCAAAATAAGCAAAATGCACCCTGGTCCTTAATGTTTGCCATGTCTGATGAAGTATGACCTCTGGACGGCTGGGCGTGAGTTACTTCCATGGAATATCATTTGTAGGATAGCTGAAGGACAAATTTACTTTTCAAGTCAGAAATTTTGGAAAGATGAAGACTATCTAAATTGAGAAATAGAACATGTGTTCTGTGGTTACTAGTGCTGGCAATCCCCAAAATCTTTGGGATCTTTGGGACTTATATTGCTTATGGATACCACGTGCCAGGCATTGCAGGTGTGAGGGAGGGAAGACAGAAGCAGCACGGCAAGTTTGATTTAGATTTTATACTGCAAATCTTGCTTATGGACATGATCCTAAACAAGGTTGAAGGATCCTGAATATTTGTGAAGATAAGTGAATGTAAGATGAAGAAAATTTGTTCACTATGTCAATGGACTGAACCCAAAACCAGCCTTGTGCCCTTGGAAACCAAGAGCTTTACAGGAAAGGGAGTTGCAATGGATTAGTAATTAAACAAGGACTAATAATTTTATGGTCTTGCCAAACAAAAGTACCCAAAAAACAAGCACTGAGCTGTATAAACACAACTATCTGTAAGATGATGAAGCTTTCCCCTCAAGTACTGATAAGGCTCCTTCTGCAGCACTGCGTCCAATTTTGGGAACCCTGCTAAGAGGAAGATGTTGACCATTTGGAGGGAAGCCAGTGAGGAGAAGCAGGAAAAAGGTCTTGGAAACGTTATCTGTGGGGAAAGACTGGAAGAATTGGTATGTTTAGTCTACAGCAGAGAAGACTGAGGGTGAGAAGTGCTAACTCTTCCCATAAATAAATAGTAATTGCAAAGAGAATAGTAATGAACTAGTTCTCAAGAGGCTTGCAGTAAAATTGGATGGGAATTTAGGCCACACATCAGGAAAAGCTTTCTGACTGTAAGAATAATCTGCCCCTAGAATGGGTGGCCTAGGAAGGTGACAGGATTTTCATCAAGGATGGGCTTAAGAAGGGGTTATGAGAGGATCTCCAAGGAATAGCTTGCATATAGATTGTTATACCTGGAGCTGGGTCTAGACTAGAAAACCTCTCAAAGCCTTTTCTGACCCGTATTTTAAAAATATTTTGTCTCCTAAAGAAAAGGTGAATTTTCAAGAACTTGACAAATTTCAGCCTGTCACTAGCTGATCTATGCAAATTACCATGAAAAGAAGAAAATAAACTGTTAGTTCTAAGCTAAGTTTTGTATACAGATGTCTATAATAATGTGTCCATCTTTCTGATGTTTGATGCACCTTGAATGCTTTTACTTTACTGTATTTAATTTTCTATTTAACTGTATTCTACTGTCATCTGAAAGAAGCATTCCAGCACAGATGCTGGTTAGGTGAGTCTGACCTGCAGGTGAATATACAGGGCAGTCTGTTCTGTATGCGGTTTATCAGCTCGTATATATGGAACCCAGATGTAGCAGCAGATTTTGCTGGTGATATTTGAAGAATCTGTCATTCACCTGATGTTAAACAACTGACATCTAATTTAAATGACCGGCTCTGTCAGAGGAATGAAAGTGACTGTATTGAAGAATGGAGATTAAAAAGCCCAACACAGGTTGTATTTATCTGTGATTTAGTGTGACAGCTACTTGCCCCAAAGTACAATGGAGAGGGCGAACCTCCAAGTGGGACATGTACCTTGTACTGCAAATCACTGGGTGATACTATTAGTCTGGTGTACTTGGGAGGTATGGCTAAGCTTAATTCTCCAAATGAATTAGCATAAAAAAGTGTCTTGGGTTCCCCTTTACCCCCACTTTTTTTTAATGGTCTTTTAAAAAAATATTTTCCACAGCTGCTTTGCCCTCCTCCTAGTGCCATAAACTTCAAGTTCAAAACAAACAAAGTAGATTAACTGGTAAACAGCATCAGGAGTTTCTATTTTTCCTCATGCTAAAATGAAATTAAGGAAAAATTGAGTATCTCTTTGAAGGAAAAAAAAAAATAATCAAAAAGCAGCTAGGTAAAGTCTCCTACACGGTGATCATGTGAGGATGTAATCACTGATGATGGCACAATATCAGAACATCCATATTTGTCATCATATTTTGTGTATTGATGGTCAGCATCGCAGGATTAACATTCTTTTCTAAACTATTTCTGCTGCTACACTTTCTGCATTTTGCAATATAGAGTTCTGAATCTCAGTTCTACAGAAGGCCTTGAATCTCCTTGGCTTCATGGCTGCCGTACAACTCTGTGCTTTCAATTTTATCACTTCTGTACATTAACCCCAAGAATCTGACCATTTTGGGCTATACATAATCCAAATATATGTCTTCCTTCCCTCGAGGAAAATAGTGAAGAACCAGTAATGTTCATCATTTAAAGATGGAAAAATCTACAGAAAGGTACTACAGATGTAGACTTAATTGTCTGTCCAAATGACAGTCTTCTGATGGCCTCATCAAATACAAGATATTGTGTCAGCAATCTTTGCAAAACACAGTTTGACATAATCATCAAATATTTAGTACTGACCTCTATTAGTGTGTAAAATACTGTTTGCAGCTGGTCTCTTAGTGGATGCACAGACCTATAGAGTAGATTTCTTAGGAGATGTACAAACTCTCTGAAGGCTTAGCTCTCAGCCTGTTCTGAGTAAATTCCTACTTCCATATTTCTTTTGTGACATGCATGAGTTGTTAAATGAAATGGTGATTTTATGCATTAATTACATCATGCATATGATGTAATATGATGAAAGAAGGTTGTAGCAAAGTGGAGATTAGTCTGTTCTCCCAAGTAACAAGCAATAGGATAAAAGGAAACAGCCTCAAATTGTGCCAGGTTTAGGTTGGACATTCAGAAAAATGTCTTCCCCAGAAGGGTTGTCAAGGCCTGGCCCAGGCCAGGGGTGGAGTCCCCATCCCTGGAGGGATTTAAAAGACATATAGATAAGGTGCTGATGGACATGGTTTAGTGATAACCTGCCAGTACTGGGTTAAAGGTTGGACTACATGGTCTTGGAAGATCTCTTCCAAGCAGAACAATTCTTTGATTCTATGTGTGACATGAATGTTGACATCACTGAGGGGAAAAAACAAACAAACCAACCCATGATTTCTTTTAAGGCAAAGAAATATGCTGATTATTTTGTAGCTCTTTATTTTTAGAAGTTAATATATTAACTTGAAGCCTGTGAGTCTTGTCCTGCTTTCTACTTAGCTCAGCAGCTAAGTATCATCCCTGTCTGATAT
The DNA here is from genome assembly GCA_024605025.1 of Megaceryle maxima. Lineage (NCBI taxonomy): Eukaryota > Metazoa > Chordata > Aves > Coraciiformes > Cerylidae > Megaceryle > Megaceryle maxima. The sequence goes on from JANHGN010011922.1 coordinate 26,298, forward strand.
ATTCCTCCCAAAGCTGCCATTCAGAGCCTAAATCCAAAATAATCTTTGTCATATGATGTAAAACAAAAATAGAGAAACTGACCCTGAAGTCACTGGCTAGCAACATGTTCATTCTGAAATGGATTGCATTATAATAGGAGGGGAGGAGAGGAAAGGAATGAAGCCGGGACACAGTGAAAGATTCTAATGCAATTGTACATAACAAGGAGAAAGTGAAGACGAGGGAACAGAAATCCTGAGTACGTGTAGTTTTTATTGCAAGATGGTCTCCTTAAGCAGATGGTTTTATCGTATTAAGAGTTGCAAGAGACCAAAGTAGTTTTCATGGGGCAATAATATCAAACAGTTTTTATGCACTTTTGTAATAATATGCCTAAAATATTGCTAATTAAAAACTATTTTTTAGATCGAATAAGAATTGCTTTGAAAAAATATCATTCCCTTGAAAACAGTTATTAAAATGTTTTATAGCTGTAGCTAATGGCTTTGTGTATAGAGGACAGTTAGAGTGGAATTTCTCTTTTTTGGGGGGTTGTAGAGGTTGGTAATATGATAATCATATAGCCATCTTAACAAAAAAAAAAAAAAAAAAAGGCAAAATAATTCCATTTTGGGGCTGTAGAAGTCCAGAGCTGTAAGGTTAACAGAATCTTCTACCTGTTCATGTCTCTTACTATAATACTCCAGAACTGGTTCAGAAGGTTTTCCAGCCTTGTTGAATATATGCCCTAACGTGGAATGACTTTCTCAGAGAGATACTTTATCTGTGTTCACATAAACATGTCAGTGTCATTTATAAAATGCTGACATTTAGCATGGATGTCATCAGTGAAAGGCTATCTGACACTGGTTGTTTCAGACAGGAATTGCTCCCCAGAGCCAGAATTTAAGGCACAACGAAATCACAGTGCAAAAGTGGTGGCACCAGTTAGTGTCAGTAATAGTTGGACTAGTCATCTGAGCATAGTTTTATTGCATAAAGTATAGTTGGTTTTATTTGATTTTGATTTTTAGCATCATAAAACTTGCAGCCGAGATTCAGACTTCCCTGCTGACCATGAAGGATATGATCCATGATGATGAAACTATAGGGAGATTGAATGTAGGAGATCATTTCAAACTAGAACTCAACCATTTTTTGTTTGTAAAATAAACATCCTCATTCCTGTCTTTCAAAATGAAAGCTGTACCAACGTTCTCTGAAGACCAGCTAGTCTGAACAACTGTTGCATTTAATGAAGTCAAGGGATGTTACACATCAGAACTTGCTGGAGCACTGGTGAATGATTGCAACTCCTCAGCTCCTCAGTATTATGCTGAGGAAGATGAGGCAGTTTCTGAAGCAGACAAATCATCTGTTTCTGGTTTTCCAAAGAAATTTAAAAGTGGCACTTAGGGTTTTTTGAGCTTAGTAGAAAGTGCATGTGGAAGAATTGCTGTCTGCTTGCAGTCAGCTGCTCCACTTCATCAGCAGACTGTTGAATTTTGCATTAAATTCAGCTTTCAGATAGACAATGTCATGATTAAATGGCTAATACTAAGGCCATAGAAAAGATGCAATGTGTTATATTAATTCAGAGGTAGCAAAAATAGAGAACAAAGGTGTGCATTTGGGAGAACAAATTTTTATAGCTATTGGTCAGACACACACAACTTGACTGGGAATTTATGCTCTGGAAATCAGGAGTTCTAGAATAATGCAGTACAAATAAAAAGGGTGTATAGGAGGAGATGAAGCTCTTAGAGATTGAAGATCAAAAGCAAGTTAGTAAGGATTTGGGAAGAGAACTGTGGGTGCTGGTATGTACGGACCTGTCTCAGTATTATTTTGGCTTTCTGTTGGATAATCTGTTTTTCCTACTATAACAATGAAATCAATCACTTCCCACAGCTTATCTCTCAAAATGGTAACTACAGATAATAGTGTAACATCCTTCATCCTCCCATTCTTTGGATAAAGCTTGTTAGTGGAAAAAACCTAGAACTGACATGCCTCTAACAGCTGAGGCTGAAATGTAGTCCAGGAGATCTCAGCAGAGTTGAACTAATGAAATAATGTCTTTACACCTCAAGTACAATATCTAAATTGATGACATTAAAACTTCTTAGAAATATATCAAACTAAATATGAATTTTTTTCCAACTCTTTAAACTACTGACTCTTTCACAAATGAAGGGAAGCAACTCTTACCACTGTCTTCCTTGGCAGGATGGTGAACTGGTGCAGCATGGTATGTAAGATCTCAAACTGCCGTGTTCTCTCTCCATTGCTATGCAAGAACAGGAGATAAAGCATAGAATTAAACATGCTATTTGTGTGTTGTTTATGTATTGCTGGAATTATGGGAGATAGGTCTATCCTTAGTATCTCTCTTTGTTTTCATGTAATTTGCTTTCCCCTGTGGCTAATAAGAGGACCGAGACCTAACATTAAAATGAGATGTAACAAATGATGGAAAAGGCAAAGTGAGCTGGAGGATGAAAGCTTTCTCGAGTTCTGAAGCTCATATGCAAACCAAGCCTGAAACTGAAAGAGGTAGAAGGGGCTGTGTTTTTCTTTCCCCTTCTTCTCTTTCTGTTCCCTCTCTCCCATTTCCTCAACTATAAAATGCTGCAGTGTTCCACAATGACTTTGACAAAAATTGGTACGTGGAAACATTTGCATAGTCTTTGTTCATTCCTGTGCAAAACATTATTTATTGAAGGTTGTAGCTTGATGAGGTAGCATCTGAATGTACAAGCATCACTCTTCCCCAAGAAAAGAGGGTTTACTTGTCTTTACCCATGTTAAAGTTGAGTCATTTCCTATAAATACACTGAACATAGTAAGGATTTAGGCATGAAACAGATTGTACTAGCATTTTAAGAACCAATTTTGTATTTTTTTTTTTTACACTTGAAATACATGCAAGGCTAATCTTACACTGCCTTTTAAAGCTTAGCAAGGTCAAATAAGTGCTTTGTGCAATTACACACATAAGTTGTATTTAACTTCTCATTAACTTTTCAGAGTTAAAAATATGCATAATTCATTTCCCTGCTGTTTTTATGTAACCATATGATAAATGAATGGGGGGGAAGACATGAGATTGGTGAAGCTTTGTCATGTATGCCTACCCCTGAGAAATCACTACGACTGCCAACTCAAAGAGCGTGCCACAGTATAGCTTCAATTTTATTCAAATCCCAGTAAGTTATATAATTAAGATTAATCTGTGCTATGTACGTGTACTTGAACACAACCCCTTATAATTGTAGAACTTTGCAATAATTAATGCTTTAGTACAGACTTTCTGATTAATATATGCCACTGCAGTTCATTAAAAGTAAGTAATGTGTGTATATAGTCTGTGAGAAGTTTTAAGGAATGGATGAAGATTTGCTAGTATCTTTTTCCTGTGCTATGAAAAGCAGTTGCTTTTCCTTTCTGGGTTTACTCTTGTCTTGCGCAATTTAACAACCTTATTTTCAAATATTGTATCTTTGTATCTAGGTTTGCTTTCTTTGGTCTTACAGAACTGAACATACACTCAAGACTGTCTTCTCTGCTTATATGCAGATTACAAGGTGATCGTTGTATCTGGGCAGATACTGCTTTGCACTGGGTGCGTTGATTTGCAGCCTCATCTAAACCTTTAACGTTTGCCTTAGTGCAGAAATTTCTGCATTTTTCTTTACTGAAATAACTCATAATATGGAGTTCAATGTGTATTTTCAGGTTTGCCGATTGGTGGAGACTAAATTCAGAAACAACTAAAGAATATTGGTTTGCCCAAGAAATAAACCAGAGACAGTAGAAAACTCAGAGAGGAAACAATGAAAACTTAATTTACAAGACCTAGCCCTGCCTGCCTCCTTCTGCTGTTAACCACACAGTCCATCTTTGCTACTGCTCTTCTGTGCAAATGCCTTATTCCTTTCTTCATCAATAAAGAAAATAAGGAAACAGTTTGGAGTAACCAGAGATCTCGGGGAGAAAATCTTGACGCTTACTCCAACCTGTTGTTTTCTCCAGTAATTAAGTCACAGAATTGCAAATAAGGAGCATGTCTAAAAGACTCTGGGACTTTATAGTCTTACTGGTCACCCCAGAACTGTGTTAGAAAGCCAGACTGCCCACCATGATCTTTTCAAACATTATTCTAGCTTTTGTTTTCTGACGCCCCAGTTCACTCCAGCTGCTGAGATCCAAGCTTTCTAGGCATAATTAGGACAGCTAGCTGTGTGTAGTAAACTTTTTGGTTGCCATGCTCAGGAAATAATGGTACATTAGATTTACTGTTTGGTTTCCCCCCTCCCCGATATTCAGTCAAAATTGTTTCTTTTGGTGAGATACATAAATTGTAATATAGAAAATATAATACCTCATTAGGTAGTGTTTGTAAATAAGGATAGAGGATCCATCAGCCCAGAAGCAATAGCTGAATAGTAGCAAAATACCATTTGCAGAGAAACCCCAAACATGCAAAGTCCATCTTAAGACAATAATACAGCTCCCAACGACTTGTGTTAGGATATCACATAGATAGGAGAAAAAAATGCTTTTAAACCATCTCTTAAGAGGTAATTAAATCTTAACACATCAGGGGGTGTGTGTCTAGGTGGGATATATTTGTGCAGTATGTCTGTATTCTGTGTCAAACGCTATTCCCAAGGTAGTTTTGATCTAGTGATACCAGAAAATGCTAGAGATAAGGTAGTATTTTTCTTGATCACTGGAGAAACTCAGACTCCAGAAAAGCATTTTAAAATAAAATTCATCCATGTGTTGATCTACAATTAATTAAAAGCTGCATAGTAAGTTAGATTGAGAGATCCTGTGGTTTGGATGCTCTTCATCAGTAAATTGTTGTTGCTGGTAAAGATCAGCTTTAAAACTAAATAACACTATCTAGTGATAGGAATAAGAAAGTAGTTTGAACAGATTTGTTTCAACAAATCAGGGTGGTGGAGGAGAGGCTTATTTCAATCATCTGCATGGGACACAGAAGAGTGGAGGCTGGAAAGCATGTCCAGCTTCCTTGCTCAGAGTATCTTCAACTACAGTAGATTACCCAGGACTGAGTTTTGAACATCTCCCAGGAGGGAGAGTCTACAACCTCTCTGGGCCATCTCCGCCACTGTTCACCCTAGCATTAAAATAAAGGGTGTGTGTGTGTGTGTTTATGTTCAGATGGAATTTCCTGGAATTCAATTTGTGCCCATCACTTCTTGTTCTGTCACTGGGCACCACTGAGAAGAGCCTGGCTTCATTTTCTTTATTTTCTGCCTTTTGGGAATTTAGCTAAATCCCCTGAGCCTTCAGGCTGACTCTCAGCCTCTCCTCCTAATATGACAGATGATCCAGTCCCCTAAACTCTCTGGCCCTTTACTGAACTCTCTCCAGTAAGTTCATGTCTCTTGTACTGGGACCCCACCAGCACTGAACCCTGCACTCCAGATGTGTCTCACCACTGCTGAGTGGGGAGGATGGATCACCTCCCATGACCTGCTGGCAATGCTCTGCCTAATGCAGCACAAGAGGCTGCTTTTTGCCAATAATGCAGAAACATTTTAGAATTTTTTAAAACTTTTTTTCTTATCTGGGGCAATCAGTGTACATTATAAATTTATGCTGCTGCAAATAAAACCAGAATTTATTGAGAAAATACTATAAGTAGTTTTAAACTGGGAGTAATTTTTTACCTGAACATTCTGGTTCAATATAAATCAATATGTTGAAATGCTACAAGAAAACCAAAAGCAGAATGAAAAAATAGAAAAAAGGCTTATACTTTTTCCATTCATAATGTATTCCATGTACACATTTTTTCCTTCCTGCTGTTTGCACTCATCACAAGAATACATGTCCAAGAGCATTAGACATATAGAGATTTAATTATAAAACAATATAAGAGATTAATCCTATTAAAGTGCCTAATTTAGGCACATAGTCACCTTAAGTTCCTCTCCAGATAGTAGAAAGATGCAAATAGTAATAATGAAGAAGTCTGAGAAGACCTGGAATGCCATCTGGATGTACTTGTCTTTTCATTGCTTTATATATATATGCATGTATATAGAGGTAGGTATGTATGTGAGTACACACACACTGGAGTCTAAGAATGCTCCAGACCAGCATCATGGTTCAGTATAAAAAACATAAGCCTATGGTAATCATGGAGGGATTTAAAAGATGTGTAGATGTGGTGCTGAGAGACATGGTTTCGTGATGACCTGTCAGTGCTGGATTAATGGTTGGACTTGATGGATCTTCAAGGTCTCTTCCAACCAAACTGATTCTATAATATACTAAACATACAGGTAAGCTCCTGTTAAGAACCCACTCTATGAATTAAAGCCTACGGGTGAGCTCACGTGCAACTCTTAGGGCTGTATGTGCTGAGAATATGACCTGGCTCGCTGCTTCCATTTCCATATGCAGCTGACCACCTAAAGTACCGAGCTGGCACATGGTCTCAGGTGTGCTGGTAATTGTGGAATTCATTTGCAAGTACTTTGCTTGGAGGTACCCATGTCTATCCAAGTCTGACAGGAATGCTTATGTTCATCTCACTTCAGAGCTCATCTGTGGTAACGGCTAAGAGATTCCAAGTGACTATTATAGAGTGCGGTGGAGAAATATGCACTATATTCATTAGCAGAAGTTTTGTCCAGAAGCTGAAAAAGTGAAAAAGCAGACTTCACCGTTGATAAATTGCAGAACAGTCTAACAGCATTGTTAACTTCCTTTCGCAGTGACATGGGTCTCCTGAGTGCATCCAAGGGCTTCCTGATTATTTTTCCTGGCATCTATGACTTAAGGCAATCACTTGCTTGAAATGCGTGTTGGCAGGTTTGCATTGCCCTTGTGCTGGTTTTCATTAAGAGTTTATGTTGAAAAGGTAAGTGGGCTTCCCAACAAAACAGTACAAATAGAATTTACAACCTTCAGTCTAAAGAAGATATTTTAAAATGTTGTTATTCTCAAAGCAGATGAATTATTTGTACCCAAACAGCAGCAAGCCAAATCTGGTATTTATAAAATGACCGCTGGGATTATGTCTTGATTTGTTTGCCTTGCTAAATCCATTTTTATTCATAACATGAATTCTGTGTTATTGATAAATATTTTCTTTTAGTAATTTTGTGTAGTATTTTTTCTGGAAATTTCTTCTGACCATTGATGACAACTAGTATTTAAGTCAATTATTCTGTCCCCCCTTGGGAAACAGCTGTAGAAAGCAAGGACTGACTTTTAAATTTATAGGAACATTGAGACAAGTTTGCCAATACTCAGCTTGTTTTCCAGCACTGACCTTTACATGCTGCTTTGTTTTCAGTGCTTTTTTGGATTTTATTCTTGCTTCTGAAATGACCCACATCCCATGTCCAAGGGCTTAGTTATCCTTCATGTTCAAAACTATTGTTACTAGCACTAAGGATTATGCAAACTGTGGTGTGTATTTCATTCTGTCAATATTTTTTCTCAGAAAACAAAAGTCAAACAAGTACTTGAGAAATAAGGAGAAGCATGTTTGAGGATATTATTATATGATATTATATATATATGATATATATAATATATCATATTATATGATGACTACTGTCATCAAAATACAGCTAAAAATTTTGTTTTGGGTTTGTTTTTTCTGAACTATAAAACAACATTGCTGTGATTTTTAACAGTCAGTAGTTCACCATCTGTCACATCTGCAGTGTTTTCAGGGTTTTTAATTCAACACTGTGTCCACTTGAGCATTTTCCCTCATGTACTTTCTGGTGAATAAATAAATTCAACAAACTATGTAAGTGGTTATTAAAATGACACCGTTCTTGCTAAAACTTTTAATTTTGCTAAGTGATTTCTCACAGTAATTGGTGGAATGGGCGTTACATAGTATTTGGGATTTTTTTAAGCTGACTTGCTGCATAAAGAGGATTGTCTCACTGTGTTGCAAGAAGGTCTGAATATTGTAAAGAGCTCATTCTCCCAACTTTATGAATATAAAAGAACTTTGTGACTGCTATTGAGTTGAGGGGTAGAAAAAGTTATTCTACCCCCATTTATATACATCTGTTCAATAGATTGACAAATCAAGTCAGATTATGCATCTGGCAAACTAACTTGTGCTCCTTTCATAAAATATACAATCATAACATTATGTTCTCTCCATTTGCCAGGTTCTTCTGACCCTTTTTTGTGGTGCTGGGTTTATGTCCTCTTTGGGCAGGCTTCTTGAGGTTTGCTGGGGTTTTTTAGTTTGTTTTTAGAATAAAGGTGTTGTGGGCACTTCCATCAGGTTCTAAATGCCACAGAAAATAGTCTGTTATGTTGTTCCTGGCTAAGTGCTTTTGGGTACAAGATCATCAACTTTATGTCAGGCTTAATAAATTACTTACAGCTTGACAATTCTTTTTTTGACAGGGAAGCACCAGATTTATTTTGTAAAGAAATCAATTGGCTACTTTTAGTCAATGTTATTTCTAGCCAGGGTAACTAGTGCCAACAGGGTCATCATAGGCACTTTGCTCAGGCTCTGTGTCTGGCCTGTACAATTGCTTCTAACATCAGGTGGATGTCAAAGTGCCTCTGCTTTTGGTATAGATGATGTTAGGCTGTATCAAGATCATTTCATGTCAGTGTAAATATAATAGGTGCTTTGCACTTGACTATTTTTGCTTTGGTACTGAATTAGAGCTGTGAATTGAGGGTTGAAGACTATCCAAATATATCTAGTAATCCTCTGGTCAACTTTTTTTTTTTTTTTTTTAAACCCAAAACAAAGCAGAGGGCACACTTTTGTTATCTTCTAGTTTTCTCCTGTAGTTCATGTGATGTTCAAATGTTAAACGCAAAAAGCAACTCCCTCATGCTGACTGCTATAAAGCTTCATGGCAACATCACAGAAAATGGTACTGTCACAGCCTTTGTCACTACTTTTGCTCTTAAAACCAATAGAGGCTTAAGACTGGTTGGCTTTTCACTGAATGTGATGTAAGGGTGTGAAATTACGGCAGGAGATCTCACCGGTAATTCACAGGGATAAGCTTTCTACTATATCAGATGCTGGACTTAAGCCATAGTTTGGTGGCATACGATACCATGGGAGTTTTTTCTTAATAGCAGCTAAGACCGGGTCTGAACATTCTGGTAATTAAATGTCTGAATTTGATATAAAAAAGTTGGACTTCATGGCTGCAAGTCAAATATGGGCATGCCGCATATCCTTCCTGCTCCTCATATTTCACAAAGCTCTGTACTGTTGTATAACAACTCCTTGTACAACATTTCTGCCTGCTTTGTAAAGAACCATGATAGGTTTTATGGATGCACTTTGCTCTGTTAATCTATGTACCACTACGTTTTGGGCAGATCAAGTATTCTTCGCTTTCATTCTTAGTGTTGCCATTTGGCAGCAACAACGCTTCAACGGTAAACTCTAAGTGCATAAGGATTCCTTGGGATGGAAGATGTTACAGATACATGATATGAAATCATCATAGTTATATGCTTTAATAGCATATTTATAGAAGCTTCATAAAGGATGCTGAAATATGAATAGTCACTTCAATTTAACAGCATCCAACCAAATAAGTTATTGAATTAACATCCATTATCTCCTCCCCCCTGTTTGAAATTTACTTGAAATTCCTCCTGCATTTTGTTAGTGTGGAAATTAAGCTCTAGGTGTGAAAACTATGCGAAGCTGAAACCTGAGAAGAATTGTCTGACAAGTTTAATTCACTAGTAGATCATTCAAACTTGAGGCAAGTATAATGCCAAGGTATTCAGTGATGATGCGATCTCTGCTCCTTTACATTCTTTTTGACAAAGTAGATTTCCTCCACTATGTGTATATTCCCCCATTAACGTGGAAAATGGGGAAGAAATTTAAGGAGTATCTAAACCTCACCTTGGGTGAGAGAATGTGCAATGAATTTAGAGAAAAGCATAACGTGAATTGTCCTAATCTCCAAAATATATTGAGAAGTGTTAAATTATAGTAGATTAGTTGACACTGTTACTGTTGACATCATGTTTTATCTTGTAGTGTTATTAAGACCCGCGTATAAGAGGTTGAAGTACTATAGTAAAAGAGATCAATAAAAAAAAAAAAAAAAAAGATGCTGCTGGGACCACTGTCATGTATTCCCTGTAAAAATAGGAGGATAGCTTCTAAAGCTGTCAGAAACTTACGAAATTCTATGACTGTTTGCATGGGAAAAGTTTTCATAGGCAGAAGATATTAAAGTGAAGAAATCTGTGCTGTCATTTGTTTTTAGCACAGGCGATAAACAGGCATGCACTTCTGCTACTTCACCATGATTAAAAAAAAAAAAAAATCAGTTATAAGGTCTAAATATCTTCAGATGGAGAGGAGGCAAGGAAAGAAATAATTCATTTGTACTGCTCTGGCATTCTTAGTCCCAGCTGCAGTAGCTGCCCAGCTGTGGCTGTTATGATTTGATAAATCATATGATCAGAAACTGTCCTTCTGTGTAATATTTAAATCCTGAGCTCTGCACTGTGGTCTTTAGTGTTTAACAGGTGTGACTGTGTGGGATTTGTTGGGGTTTTTTTTTAAACAGTCTGTAGGATGTAATGTTTTTATGCAGCATGGAATTATCAGCCAAATGTGTTTGCATGCAGCTAGAAAGAATGCACATCTAATGCTTTTCAAATGGTACTCCCATCATCTACTTTAAATGATTAATAAGCACAAGCTGAAAATAGCACCACATTTACCTAATGTTTGCATGATTATTTTTGTAAACATTTCATTCAGGCTGTCTCTGCTGTCTTTCTAAGCATTGTCAAAACAGAAATGTTGCTGTTGATTATTTTTTGTCAGTTTGTTTGATCTTCATCATGACCCAAAGAGATGTAGCAGGGGAAAGTACCAGAAATGCTGATTCTCTGTTGACAGTAGTGTATGATTTAAGATCAAATGAGAAAAATAATCTAGATATTTGCAGCAGGTTCTAATTTTTTTTTTTTTTTCAAAGCTAGTAACTGAGCTTGGTGGGAACTACAAGTGTGTGTCTCTTGCTAACAAGCTTGTATGAAAGCACTAAAAAATATGATCACAGCCTCTCCTAGTTTTAAATGAGTTAGAAGTAGTTTTAAAAGGTGTGGAGGGATTTGTACTTTTGTCATGTTGGCTGTCCTACTTTTTCGTTAAGTCCTTGGTGAGATAAGGTTAAGACTGGAATTTAAATGGTGTTAAGGAAGAAGCCAAGATAGTAATCAGAATATAATTAACAGTATTACCTCTCAAACAGAGCTGACCAGTGCTGCTATTCATCAATAAAAAGTGGTGGAAGATTTCCAGTTTTCCAGTAAAATGCTGGTGTTGTTCACTGTGGCAGTCTGTAAGTGTTGTGTGATATGTATGAATGCTTTACACCGAACAAAAATCCATCCCGTCTAAAAAACACTTTTTGCTGCTCTTCAAAGCTGAACTGAAATAGAGTGAATTTGGGAGACATGGTAACTGCTTTAACTCTCTCGTGGTGAAAAGATTATATAGCACAGCAGAACTGTTATGAATTCCTGTTTAGGCCTGTGTGTAAAACCAGGAAGGTTTGGTTAAGTACTAGGACTAACTACTCTGGCAACGGTTCAAAGATGCCATCCTCTTTTCGGCAGTGTTGTGAGGAATAATATCTTCAAATCACATGGTGGAATGTTTGTTGTGTTTTTTTTTTCCCCTCTATGTTTGTTTTGTTTGTTTGCTTTTTTGTCTGTGTTTTTGTTGTTTTACTGGTTTTCTAATACTGGACTGTTAGTTCTTCAGTTTATACATCATCTGTATGTCATGCTTCCTTCAGAAAATGAAAATATACACACATTTTTCCACAGATCTTGTGTCCCAGGGTGGGAGTCTCCATCCCTCAGAATCAAGGTCAGGCCTTTCCTTTGCGATTTTTGGAGAATTTTGATTGAAAACTGTGAGTCTTAAGGAAAAAAAAAAAAAAAAAGTGCTGATGGTAAACCTTTGCTACTGACAGACGCGATGAGCCCTCGCTACTGCCGGGGCCGGGTCGGAGCCGGCCCCTCCGCGCAGTTCCTACCAGTGCTCCGACATCTTGCGAAGGTGAGAGGCAAATTTTAAGGTAATAACTAGAACGGTATAAAACTGGGGCTTGGAAGTGCGTGTATCTGTGCGTGGCCCTAAACCTCCCCCGGGCGCCCTTTCCCCGGCCCTCTAACCCCCGCCGCGGCTCTCGGCCCTGACCGGTGCCCCGGGCAGGAAACCAGAACCGAGGGGCGCGCCCACGGCCCCGGAGCCCCGGCGTAGCTGGGCGCGGAGCCGGCTTCTCCCCGCTGAGGGGAGCCCCAGACCTGCCGGGGAAGGTGAAGCTCCGCTGGGGCCGGCACCTCTGCGGGGAGGGGAGAGGCGCTGCCTGCCAGCCCGCCTCCCTCCCAGGGCTTTCCCGCTCGCCTCGGCCCCGCTAAGTCTGTCGGAGCGCCACCGCCCACCGCAGCGCAGCGGCCCGGCGCAGGAGGGAGGTGCCGTGCGCGGCCCGACTCCCCGGGCGCCGCCGCCGAGGGGACAGCGGCCGCCTCCGCGCTGCCGGCGGCTCCGCTCCGCTTGGCTCGGCTCGTGTCCGCTCGCCGGCTCAGGTAGGAGCGGGGGCCCGGCGCGGCCCGGCTCCGCCGGTGCGGAGTGGGGGGTTGTCGGGGAGCGGCGACCCCCGGGGCAGCCCCGCGCTTAGGTGACCTTGAGGCGCGGGGGGCGGCAGGGGAGCGCTGCCTGGGGCGGCGGTGGCGGGAGCCCGCCGGGGTCGAGCCCAAGCCCGTCCTGGAGCGGTGCGGGAGCAGCGGGATGCGGCTGAAGGATGTGTTCAGGCGGTGGATGGAGACGGCTCCCCTGCGGGTCGTTCTGCGGGACGGGTGGGCTGTGTGACTGGCGGGCTGTGTGACTGGCGCGGGGGAAACCGCCTCTCACAGCCCTTCGGTCTCGGTCCGTTTTGAGCCCAGCGGTTTCTCTGGTGACAGGGATAGGAGTGCGCTGGAGGCGGCGGGCCAGAGGTGCCCGGCTCGGGAAGCCCGAGTACTGGGAGCCGGGTGACGGCAGTGAAGCCCGGCACTGGTCCGCCCGAGGCACGGCGGCCCCCGGGTTCTGGGCGCTGCCGTCGCGCCCCGCAGCCCTGGGACCCGGCTCTGGGTGCTAAGTTTCAGAAGGTGACGCTCTCCTGAGCAACATTTATGTGAGGGAGGTAGAAAGAGAAGGGAGGGAGAAAGCCCCTCGGTCCTGCTCGCTCGGCAGAGCTGGGCGAGGTGATGGACTGAGGAAGGAGAAGCCCCTTGGGCGTGCAGCCGCCGTGCTAACGGGCTGGGGAACTCGCCCAGCTTCTGCGCCTTCAGCTGAACTCTGGTTCGGCGGGGTTGGGGCTGCTTTCCCCCCGTCCCCACTGGGGGATTTAAATATGTTTTACAAGCAGTAGTTTTCAAAGCCTCACAGTACTCCAGTCAAGTGTTAAGAGCAGCTCAGAGCCTCAACAGGGTTGCTTCAGGGAGGTAACTTTTCCTGGTCACCCCGTAAACCACATGCCGAGGTGCCCCTGGATTCCTCCTGGCTCAGGTGGCTGCTGGAGTCCCTGTCGCTACCACCTTTGCAGGGATGTCGTCAAGATGTGTTTTGCTGTCGTCACTGGGCATAATGGGATTCTTTTTCTAAAATTTTGACCTCGAGACTGTACTAGAAATGTGAAAGAAGGAACGATGTCTTCTGTCAAGTACCTTTGAAAGGCCTGTTGTACTTTAGGTGGAGGAGATATCTCTCTTACTGAATTAAACTGACAAAAACTTTACTACTTTCTGTATATCTTTTGCTGATCATTTTTGCTTGTATTTTTTTCCTTCTTATTGTCGTGCTGTTTTATCACATTACACCTACACAACCTAATCCTATGCTAATGCTGTCTTTGCTTTCTTTTTATTTAAAGCGTATTTTGTGGTAAAGGGATATTTGAGAAGCATGGATACCAAGATAAGGTTCTGGGAAGAGAGGCAAGCTGAAAGCAATGGTTTAGAGTAGGACTTCACTGCTGCTGAAATAAACAAAGATGTAAGTTTATAAACAGTGTGAAAGATGAAACTGCTATATCAACTCCCAAACAGTAAAAAGAAATCTTTTTAAGAATACCGGTGTATTGCTGGTAGGTACTGGAAGCCCTCAGTTGTGTAAGCAGGTCTTTGACGCAAAGTGGGACCTCACGCATGCGGTCATGTTCCCAACTGGCACTTTGTTTCTGAACTTGTCAAGCTATGTGTGGCTGATTTTCATGTGGTGACTCAAAATCAGCTTTTTGATGATTTTTATGTGAAGAAGCAGTTGCTTGTCTGTGTATCTTGCTATTAAAGTAGTTCAGTCTTCTTTTTAGTGACATTATGATTTAGTGTTGAGCTCAGCTGAGCCTTGCTGTAAGTTCTTCCTAAAGCAAAAGAATATATATTAAATGTTCAGTTGAGTGTCAATATTAACAATTTCACTTAAACATTTAATGGAATGAATGCAGGGTATTAAGTTACCTTTAATTCATATTTGATATCATTACCAGTATTGTCTTTTGCTCCCAAGGTATAAATCAGGACCACAGCCTCTTGATTATGTAGGCTATTGAATGTGATATTGATTCAAATTTCTGGCATTTCTCTCTATCCAAACCATATCTTTTAACCATTCAATTGCCTATTTCCTGATTATGCTAAGTAAATTTTTTTAATTGTTTTTGACAAGTTCTATGGGGAGGTAATGGGTAAACATAAATAGTTCCTGTAATGCTGTCATGTCCATAGGATTCATTTTGGAGGAGTGCAATGAAGAGAGTGAATGGACCACGATAATGACTAGTGGGTTTGGTGTTCCTCAGGCTCTGGTGTCATTTGGGATGCCTCAGGGTGCTCCTCCTGGCCTTTTGCACTGCTTCAGAGAGCCGTGAGTCTCCATCATGTCCCATGTCATGCATTGGACACAATCGGGCAGGAATCTCAGATAGCTTTAGCTGCGTGTTTGTGGTTCATTTGTCTGGTTCCTTATCCTTTGTTAGCCAAGAACAAAGTACTGCAGATCACTTACCAGGGTAACTGTAGTGATGTGACTAAAGGACAATTTGTTTGAATATAGATAATTGTCTAGGTGTGCTAGCTCAGAATTTTATCTACAGCAACAAAACCTGTATGTTTTGGTTATTTCCCCAAAACTTAAAATAAGTAGTTTAAAGTGTAGGTGAAAAAGGTGTGAAATGAGGTGAAAAAGAAAATTCTGATACTTAAAATAGCCTAAAACATGCATTTCAACTTCAGGATAGGTGCAGGATGATGAATGCATTTGGGGAAAAGTAATCTGTCTTGCGCATGAGGAAAAAGCAGAGTAATTATACAAGAGTTAAGTGATTGTTTTAATGACAGTCTGATGGGAGATGACAGTGGAGGAGATAATTAGGAACAGGACAAATGTTTACATTTAAACAACGATTTCTGGCTGCTGAAATCTTTTAAAATAAACATTTGAATGAAGCACAAACTTCTGGTGAAGCTTACTGTTGGAATGTCTGTGTCCGATATGCCTAAGAATTCCATTTTGAAACAAAGCTTTACATATGTACACCGTGCAGTAAATGTTTGCAGTTTGCAAAGTTCTAAGTGGAACTCAAGTAATCCTTTGAAAGAAAATCTCTGCAAAAACTAGGTAAATGAAGAGAAATATAAATGCAGACTATTTAAGGAGTGGTGAATGCAAAAGGATGAAATAGTTTCAAGTATCTGAAAAGAAAAACTAAAATCTTTGTGGAAGGAAAAATGAGCATGGGCAAAATTGACGTTTAATAGGCTAATAGATGTGACAGTGATGCATGTCATAGTGGCTGAGATACATGCTAGTCTCAGTATATTCATGCTACAAAATTATCGGTTAAATCAGAAAGGCTTTTTTTTTTTTGCCAAAGCCTACTCTGAAAATGTTTTATCTTCCATAAATGGAATTATTTAGTAGTGAAGTATTTCAGACTTTCATTTTATAGGTATGACCAACTCTTTCATGTCGATCAACTTAGTATAGCATATCCTAAGAGATGTGTTAACTGTTTTTTTTCCTGGGTTACCACATACTCGTCATCATAGGCTTGTATCGAAAGGTCATTATGCAAAAGACCTTGTTTTCACATATTTTGAACCTTACACTCAGAATTCTTGAATATTTTGTAACATATAAATAAAATAGCTGCTGTGCTGCAGGGGCACCCTCCACACACTGGAATGTAAACCAAAAGACTTTAAATGTCTCTTGGGGGCAGAAGCTGCTACATATTTAACATGTACGTACAATCAGAAGTGTGTTTTGGAGGGTTCATTGCATATCTTTAAGTGTGCAAAAAAAGCTGTAATTTCTGAAGAGCCTGCGTTTCTTCAGTTTGAATGCTCAGATCGGTGTCCTCATAGCCTCAATAGCCATTCTCTTCCATTCTCTTGTGGAAGCTTATTTATCTGCTTTCAGCTATTTGTCTCCTCTCATCTAAAGGTATCTGTCAGATTTTACAGTCTTCTCATCACTCCTATTTCAAGGCCATACATCCCAAGAACTGCTCAGCTTCCAGAATTTGCCATATTTGGAGCACCTAATACTTGTGAAGGCAACACACTGTGGTGCAGTTTCTGAATATCTTTCAAAGAACAGCAACAGTGATACTGTGTATTAGGTAGTACAGTTGTCATAATACAAGAATCTTTGCATAAAGAATTAATTAATTGTATAGTGGGACACCCTTAAAAATAGTACTGTTTTTTTCAGAACCAGCTTTCTTTCATTGGTGCTTCTTGTGAAGCGGTGCTTTGTCCTGCCTGCACGTAGCAGTCTATATATGCATTGCATATATGGATTTAGATTAATTAAGGAAGGAATGATTTTTTAAAATTATTGAAGGGGCAGAATTTGGAGCTGCAAGACTGAATCCGTCTCACACCCATCAAGCTTCACAGCAGTTTGACTTTGGATGCGTGTTGCTGGTTCTGAAAAACTTTGTGCAGTATGAAGCCCAGTATACTGAAGCTGTCTCTATTAAGCATTTTATTTCTACGATTCAAGTTGTTATTTCCATAGCGTTTGGGGAATTGCCATTAGACTAATTTATTAACACACCTAAAATAACTTATGTTGAACTTTGTATTTTCATGAAGTATGTCTAATATAAAGTTATCCAGCAGGGATGAAGGTTGCTTAAATTACTGCAGCTGCTGATGTCCACTTTGTTATGTACATCCCTTCTTAGAATACTTTAGGATTCAGGAGTTTTCTGATGAATAGGAGCTTTTCTCTGTGTTATCAGTGATGCTAACACCTGGACTATTCCTTTTGATACCCTATTATGAGCAGGAGATACTTTCCCAGCATCTGGATAGCTTTACTGTGCAAAAGTCACAGCATCACTGTATTTTCTGATCATATATATTCTGTCCTGTGTATTGAATAGCAGTTCCTTATCAGTGGAAGTTCTTCCTGCTAAGGGATGCCTTCCATCATGGAAGTTGCGTTTAGTAGAACATACAAAATAGCCTTATATATTAGACTATCCAGAATTTCAGTTTTTGTGATGCAGGTATTTTCTTGATATTTGAAACCTTTTGCTTGCTTGTTTGTTTGTTTGTTATTATTTAAACAGGCCAATAATGTTTATGAGGATTGAAATAATAGGAATTTTGTTTTCAGGGAATGTTCTCTGTAACCAAAACTGGGAATTCCTAATATGCTGATGGGTTCCTGGAAAGTATTCTAAAAGGCGTCTCAAAATGTTTTTAAGCAGGAGCATTAAATGAGGAGATTTATGATAATCAAGAGCAGAGAAATGTTCTTTGCAATTCTGTTGATAACAATTGCTGAAGCTTAAGGTAAATTCAGTTTATTCAGAAGAAAAAAAAATTGGGGAAATTGGTCTGCACCTTTTTAGGTTCTGGCCTACAGTTATGGTAAAAGCAAAAGGGTAGTTTTGAGAATAAACTTAAACAAGAAAAACTAATTGGTGGCAAGATTAGGTGTATATACAACTACTTTGCTGAACTGAACTTGTAGTCTTAAGTTCAAATGTGGATTTAATGCATTGCTTTATTCTACAACATTTACATCTTCACCAGCATTTTCCTAATGCATAAAGTATTTTACTAGCTTTAAATCAGTTTTCGTGAGCTAAAAATAGAAGACTAGCATGAGCTTTGACCTAGAAATAGTAGAAAGTAATTACATGAAAAGAAAGTATCAAAATTTTATCTGGAAAATATCTATTCCATATTATTGGGTTTTCCTTAATTACAGTAGGTGCCGAGTGTCCAAAAGTCTTGACAAAAGCTAGGCCCATTTTATTTAAACATGCAAATGACATAAGAGTCATTCTGGAAGAGGTAGAATGATTCTTCTTGAAGGGGTAAATACTCTGAAAAATGGATGTGTTACCCACTGTAGCCCTGCTGATTGATTGTGAAGTGCTAAAGAATTTGAGAGCTATAGGTAACAAGAAAATGCCATTACAATCTGTGAGGGTTGGTGCTAGTAAGTTTGTTTCCTCCGGAAGATACAGTATTACCTTGCTTTTTTTGTGTGATCCAGCAATGTTCCTGTCATATTTTTTTCTTGGCACTGCTAACATTTATTGCTCTCTGGCTAAATGAGATGACAAGACAGAGTTGCTTTTACTGTGAATTTATTTATTTATTTTTAACGTGGATTTTACAACTTTCTGGACAGTAGAGAAAAATGAAAGAGTTGCTTTATGCGTGCCACTCCTGTTATACATCCTGGTATGACATATGCCTTTTTTAAAGGATATATATAGTATTATACTGTTTCTTACTTATAGTCTACACTGGTTTCCAGATCCCTTCCAACAGAACTCAGCTTATCTCCATTTTGTATTTTTGCTTCATTTCTAGATTTGCACTTGCTCTGCTTACAGTTTACTTTTCAACAAGTTCTTCAATATTGTAAGTTTTATTTTGAACTATGATCTTGTCCACTTGGGGACCAAAGATGATACGAACCCTACTTGCTTCTTTCACAAATATTTGTCTCTTGAAATTCCTTTATGTGTACAGCCAGCTGTGAGATGTATTCCTGTAGAGTGTCACATGAAATGGCACTTCATTGACAGTGAATTTTAGTAATCACTTTTAATTTGTGTGGCAGTTTGTTTGCTTGTCTTTTAAGAAACTGTGCACCCACTAAATGCATTTTTTTTATCAGTTGTTTCTATCACATGAAAATTCCATATTGAGCAGTTACTGAAAGCTTTACTGTAGCCAGTACAAATTGCCTGTTACTGGGTTTTCCTTCTTCAGTAGGCTGGTTACCTATCAAAAGGGAAACTTCATTGGCTTGACATTCTGAATATTTTCAGGCACTTAATCCTTCAGGTGCTTATGTGATGATTTAACTTGTTTCAGCATCTTCCTCAGTATAAAAGGGAGGTGGATTGGTTTTCAGTTTCTTGTGTCAGATTTGCTTCTCCTTTTGGATCTGTGTACTATTTTTGCCTCTCCACGGTCCTTTGGGAACTCTGCTCTTCCTTTGTGCATTATTGAATATAAGAGCAAATGTTTGGGGATGGCTTTAGGTAATTCCTTAACTACTCTGTGGTGAACTTCATCATTCTCTATCCAACTGAGTATATCTGGCTTCTTTTGATATTTTTTAGCCTATTCTTTTTCCTTCAGGCCTGTAGCCCTGTCTCCTTGATAAAAATCACTTTAGAAAATTTTCTGGTTTTCATTATTCTTTAGATGGAGACATTAAAAGAATATGAAGGAGGTATGGAATACTTCAGCTTTCTCTTAACCATCTGTTATTTTCGCTCCTTTCCCATTAAATCCTAGAACCTCTGCTTATCTTTGTCTCCCACTTACTTCTGCTGTATTTATAGATCCTTTTTCTATTGCTCTTTTATGCCCCTCATTAGTTGTTGATCTCTTTGTGTGTTGGCTCATCTGGATCATACCCAAGACATTTGAGCCATTCTTTGTTAAATGCTCATTTCACCTTTTGTACAATCTCTCTCGATAGTCAAAGCCTTTAAAGACTCTGGATGTAACAATAATAGTCTCTTACAGTGCTTCATGTATTCCCTCTGCACTGAGATAATCTGTTGCACTATTTTATACACGTTTTGTTGATAACTATCGGTTTTCCTGAACTCTTTGATCACTTCTTCAAGAGACGCTACAAATCATTTGGCTGAGTTTGCTGAAGTTGCTGCACTGAAATCCGCTTCTTTGTGCTTCTTTCACATCTTTCAGTATGCCAGTGAATTTTCTTAACTTGTGATATTGCTTGCTTGGAATGTATTGTTGCTCTTAAAATCTCAGCTAACGCTTCCCTTATTCATCAGAATAAAATACAACTGCAATGTTATTAATGTCTTCCATGTTCACACCTTGTGCTAACAAGATCTTGTTAGCACAGCTCCACCTTGATAATACACCATGTTTCCTCCTCAAGGGAGGAAATGCTTATATATGATTGTGAGGGCAGGGGCTGTGAGAATTATGACTAATTTTACTTGCTTTGTTAGGGAACATATTCTGCCTTCATACAAGTTGCTTGCTTTTGCTGGGCTGTTGTTTCAGATTAACAATTAAACTGCTACAGTATGCAACTAACCTGCATGTTTCAAGGGTTAATTCATCACTACTCATAACATTATGGAGAATTCTGGATAGCAAATGCTGTTGTAAGTGCAAAGCACTGTTTATATCTGCAAGACATTTTGAATGTTATTCAAGAAGAGTATTAAAGCCAAAGTTCTATGTAGATGAAAACAACCAAGTTTCTCCTCTTTGAAAACATCCATTTTTTTTGGAGATGTTCTTACAGACACCATTCTGAGAACTAGTATATTTCAAGTAGAAGAACCTGCCTGGAACAAAATACAGTTACAATTTCATCCTGCTCTATGGAGGGAATATTGCATTTGTAAATTTAGCATTAAGTGTTGTGTTCTTTTCAGGCGATGGTTTCCAAGTAACATTTATGGCATGATTGTCAAATAAGCTATAGATAGCACAATAGAAATATTTAATGTATTAAAGGCAGGGTTTTTAAAAAGGGGTGGAATAGAAGCCAAATGGAATTTTAAGTTGTGTTGGCTTGTCAGTGGGAATTGTGCATCTGTAAGTTGGATGTTTCTGAAAATTGCACTCTAAATTGGTGATAAAGATCTTCACATCGTAATGGCTTACAAGTTACCATGAATAATTCAACTGGAGATTATTAGAGTCTGATTCAGTATCTACTGAAAATGACGAAAAGTTTCTCTCATCGATTTTAGTGTCTTTGTGTTATGTTGTTAGGGTGCTCTGATGAAATAATGTGCTTTTGGGGGATAATGTGGCCCCTTCTAATGCATCTAGGTAGCCAGAGTTGAAAGTCATGAGTTATGAGAGAAACAGATCATGGAATCATCTTTGATGGTGTTTATGTACAAGTATGTGAAAGGATGCGTAAGATCCCATGCCCCTGAGAGCAGAAAGAACGAGGCAAAGTGAGTATCTCTGTCAGCTTTCCATAGCAAAAGCTCAGTGGTGGATGTCCTTGGGAAGGGAAGTGGGAGTTGGGCTCCGCAGTAGCTATTAACTGTTGTGCAGTGTGGGCGCTGCACCAGATGGAACAGCAGCCATGCCCTGCCTTCCCTCCCAGCCTCCCTCCAGCAGCGCACAGGCAAGGCCAGTGCCGCAGCCCTTGCTCTTACGCGCCACAGAGGAGCTGCAGGTTTTCATCATTCCTCTCATTTTCCTTTACCGTCTACCTCTCCTCTTTCCTTTTAGAGCTCTCTTTCCAGTCTCAAAAAGTATCTAGATTAATCTTTTCCCCTTAAACCATTTGGATTCCTAACCAGTCTTATATTTGATACTTCTTTGGATCGAAACATGCCTTTTACAGCTGTTTTAATAGAGGGATGTCAATTAAACCTACAGTTTTATCCAACCATATTTCCAGGCATTCCAGAAGCACAGCATCTGTCTTTGGATAATCTGTGTAGGAATATAAACAATAGAAGCCCCATGTATATATTTGTGGGGGTCATAAAATCTATAAAAGATCAACAGTGGAGCACCGGTATTGTTAATAAAGCAGATAGCATGTTTAGAGCTTTTTAGGGAGTTGTGGGATTTTTGTTATCAATATCTGTGAAAGGAGACTGGTTAATCAAAACAAAGATTTGTGAAAATATGTTTGTTATCACTGAAAGATGAGCTGATAGTTCCAGACCCCTGTGCAATGGAGAGTGAGATTTTTCTAAATGAAAATACAGAGATACTGGTGTTGAACTGGAAGTCATTTGGAAGTATTTATGTCTTTTCCCCACACCGCTCAGTGCCTGCTAGCAGTCTGCCTCTCTGCAGCATCAATGGGTGTACAGCATTGATGTCTTTTCAAGTTGAACAAAATCCTGCTTCAAATGTGACCCTGCCTGAATTTGTCTGTGGAACAGAGTGTTGCCCACTGAAGGATGCTTGGAGAAGTTGAAATGAACACTTATGGGTGCATACATTAGCATTTAGTTCCTGTGTGAATGCTTTCTTCAGTGTAGGGGGGAGAGACTTGTTCAACCTGTTATTATATATGATTTCTGACTTCAGAACTTTCCTGTTATTCAGCCTATTTTTATTTTGTGTATTTCTGTGTAAGTATGGTGAAAGAAATACAGGATTGGAGGACCTTATATATCCCTTCCAATTTCAAACCCATGACCTCTGGAAGAAACTTGTAGCCCTAAAAAAAAAAAAAAAAAAAAAAAAAAAGGCTTTGCTGAGTGAGGGGAAGGTATACAGAAGGAAAAGACATAGGATGACTGTAAGTGTTGAACAATAAAACCCGAACAAAAAGCTTTCTGTAAATAGTAACATGGTCCCAGTTCAGTGAAATTCCTTCTTGTTCAACAAAGCACTTATATGTGCATTTGAATTGTGCTGAAATAAAGCATTAACCATCAGGCATAAGTGCCTTACTGAATTAGGGGCTATATCTATGCAGACAGACCTGGAGAGAAGGATGGCTTTCTTCATGGGGAAAATGGTATGTCATACACCTTTGGGGAATAATGTTTTCTGTGAAATTTCTGACATTGTGCACTGACCAATTGGAGAAGTATTGGACATTAAAGTATTAGAAAGTAGTTGTGTTCTGATATTCCAAAAATTGTGTCAGACTTAATGATAAGTGCTGCCTTTGTAACAGTAGGACCTGCAGTATCTACTAAAGTGAATTTCCAATTTCTTAATAAAACTAACACACTGACGCTTTTCCTCGTGATGTCAGTGAAGCAGTCTGTACCTAGGAATTCAAAGCAGGGGCTTCTTGATTCAGGTTCCCCAGTTAGCACACTGTCAAGGAGTTTTCAAATATGTGTAAAGACCATTTTGATTCTCAAGTTTTGAGTTATCTACATTTTTTAAAGTATTAGTCACTTGTGAAACTACTTTACAGGGATCCTAACTATTGACAGCTATTTTTAGTCATCTTGCCTCTGAAAAGGCTCCATGCAACATTACCAGTGGTTGTGATGGTTACCTGCATTGATCAGAAGATGCTACTTAAAAAAAGGGGTCTCTATCAGGCTAAAATAATGAAAATACAATGCATTCTGCTTTTTAATAACATGGACATACACAGCTAACTGGACAGTACTTCTCATTTGTAAGAGTATGAAGGTTATACTTATATTACTTATATTTCCATTGGGATGGAAACTTTAGTGTGTCGGGGATTCTGAGATATAGACTTGGCTTTGAGAAACCTACTCCAAGTCCCTGCTCTGATAGACAGCACAGCTTTCATATCGCAGATCACTCAATATGAATCAGACCCAGGGTTCCCCAAATGCATTTCAGTATGTTAGCTATGAGAGTCACTGTCACAGCTAGGATATTTAAAGAATTTTTTTTCCCAGTGGGAATCTGAGTGAAGTAGGTAAGTGGTGAGTTGTTTGGACTTCTGATAAAGTGGAGTTTTGACCAAAAAATGTTCTGATGTTTTAATGAAACGAAATTACTGTAGGGACCTGGTGGACATATATGTGGCAAGTGGATGTAGAAAATTACTTCCAAAATAGTCTTCAGAGTACTGGGGCTCTTTCAAAACAAATCCATACAGCTCAAGTCATACCTAGTGCTAGTGCAAGAGCACACTGCTTTTGCTTTGTGTACTTCACTGGTTTTCTGTGGAGCAAATCGGTGTATCTATTCTCTGTGTGTGTATTAAGTCCCTATGAGGGAAAAACACACCATGAGAATGGTTAATTTGAGTGGTACACACTTGAGCTGATTAAAGAAATTCTAATCTGGATCTTTACATAGGAAGTTATAAAGGAGTTTCATAATTTAAACCAGATCAAGTCTATAAGGTCATAATAAGCTCATGTAAATCTCCCCAGTGGAATAAAGTTGAAATATTTCAACTGTATAATTGAAACCACCCCTCTGTAAATATCTGAGTGAAAGTCCCTTGTTGCTTTACATTATATTTGATTAGAGCAGATTTAGCTTTGAAGAAGTGCCATTTTGATCTGATTCAAAGGTCAACTGTTAACGAATCGTGGCTCGTGTCACAATGTTCTTTTACTTCATGTGCTGCCTTTGGCACTTATAAGTTATAGAAAATGAGCTTTATCTGTTTTGAACTTCACACTGTGTGAATGGCAGTTTCTGTAGGAAGGATCAAAATATCTATTAGAAACCGTATCAAAATGCAAAAATGTAGAATGACATTAACTTCTGTTAAAATTAATGAATTTGTACTATGTGATGTAATTAAGCAGATTGCTAGATAAGAAACTAATGAGCAGGTCTTCATGAAATATGCAGAATGAGTAACTTCCAGTAAGATATTGCTGTGGAAATGACATATTAGATTGGAAGTAAACTGATGAAGTGTTTGATGGCCTAATGTTGAAATGTACATGTAATGAAACAAGCCAGTTTTGCAAAACAGAAATCACTATCAAGTTTCCTCTTCAAAATGCTGAAAATAAGTTCAGCATTTTTAATGAACTGTTCAGGAGCTGTTTTGTCAAGGTAGTGCAGCAAATAAATTCTTTAATTACTTAGTCCAGTGATGGTGCCAGAGGCATTTAAATCTTGCATTCAGGAGAAGGAAAAATATTTTTAAGCTATATATCAAGTACCACTACTAATTTTAATTACCACAATTTTTGATCAAGGAAAAAATCCAAAAATCTGTATCGCCTTTTATTGTTACTAGAAAATAAAGCAGTTTTTTTGAGGTAGGATTTTGCCATGTCTTGGAGGATATTGTGAGTAAAACTGAATAAAATTATGATGATGATTAAATATTTCTGTAAACGAAATAAAGGAAAAGGTAACGGCAAAACATGAACAGTCCTTATTTCCTTTGCAATCGTTCTGTGCATTTCTCTGCAGAGAGCTTTTAGCAGATTTTAACCTAAGCAGGCCTTCATCAGCTGGGTACATTCTTCTCTGTCCCTTCCTCCACCTCCTTGGGAAATTGAAATCAAATTGCATTGTGCAGCAGATTAGTAGTGAGTAAAGTAATCAACTTGCAGAGGCAGTGATGACCTGGAAGCTTGGTTGTAAATTCCCTCCCTCCCCCAATCCAGTTCTGTGGCTTATTCCTAGATGCTTCTTTTCAGTTTGAGATGACTGACCAGTGAACATAGAAGCGAGTGGAGCTGCGTATGCATAGGAATATGAGAGTAAGATAGATAAGGGAGGAAAAAATGTATCTGTCAACTCAGAGCAATTTATATTCTCATTCCAAATTCTTCCTAAAGGTGGAAGGCAGGTTTCCTTCAGCTATGTTCACATGTTGGATACTGTGTGTCTCTGATGGTCTTGTGCTTTAACAAGATGGAATTGATGGCATTTTTTTGGATTCATTTTTCTCATTCTTATGCAGCAGGATTGTAGATGGTCAAAGATATGGTAACAGTGGTCAAAGTATCTTCATTCTGAGAAATTCAGCGTATGAGGGCTGTTTGGGAATTGAAGTTCTTTGCAAATTAGTCCATCTGTGGTAATCTTTGTTGTATTCACAGAAATAACAAAATTTGTTATTTATATGAATAGCTGTCTGAGATCCTTGTAAGGTAAAGGCTATGTATGAAGACAACATACATTAAAAATGTACTTCAAAGGATACTTACTAGTATATGCACTAACACCCCAGCTTTCTGAGAACTAGGAATTACAAAGAACTTCAGTGAAGTGCTTCCTATTTATAAATATTTGTGAAACCCTGCCCAACTATAAATAGTAAGGAAGGCTGCAGGCTGAAGATTCGAACTTAGAAGACACCAGTTTCAGTGAGGATGGTGCTAGAATTCTGTAGCAAGTGGGGCACCAAAGGGGTATGCTTTTTATAGATCAGTGTTTGGCTGTGATGATAGAGGCACATTATTAAATTAAGTTAATTTTCTATTTCTGGCACTATTTTTTCTCTGCATCATCTCCATAATACTTGTTTCCTTACAAGTTGAGGTTTCTGGAGTCAGATAATACTGCAAAAATGACCTTTCAGGTGGTTGTTTTTTTTTTTTTTTTAAACAAAACAAAAACAAAACCAAAAAAACCAAACCCAACAACAAACAAAAGCATTCATAATTGTTTGGGAAAAAAATGAAAAATACTCCAAGTGTTACTTTAAAAAGAAACAACCTCCCAGTTTTTCTTTTGCCTAATTTCTCCTTTTTGGAAGGAGTGACCCAATTAGGATTTTTTTCAATTTCTTGGTAACTATGTCCCCAAGGTAATTGTGGGGCTGCTTTGGAAGCTCTGCTACAGTCAGTAGTCAGAATGCACACAGGTGTATGACATTCCTAGTGTGTAACATTGCCCTTTTAATGTTCAATTGAGAGTGTAAAATGGGGTTTAAACTCACAGGGGCAGGAAGTGCATCAAAAGTCAAGTAGCTAGTTGAAAGCAGGTTTACAGACACAGACTCATTTAATGAACTTGAAAAAAGTGGCAGAAAATGAAGAAAGTACATACCAAGTTTAAACCTTGATATGCTCTGTGGTGCCATTATTCTAGACCAGATTACAGGAATCAAGTAGTAGCATTCAGCATTTTTCTGTAGGTTGGTTGGTTGGTTAAGAGCTCTTTCTTCTAGGAATTAAATCTGGCTTCTGTTAGATAAGCTCAAACTTAATATCAAAACACCATGACTCAGTCATTCTTGTCAGCTGTTGTATTAAATGTATTTAATTCCAGAGTAGTTATTGTGAGTACAAACTGGGGTTAGAATAAATACTCCAAACAATAATTCTAATTGTAGACTTAAGCTTAGGAAGATTCACCTTTGCTGATAGGCGAATCGTAAAAAAAAACATTTGACATATGCAGAAGACTTTTTAAGGAAGAGCAAGGTTATAACATCAGGTAGTCCCAGATTAGGATATTCTATAGTCTTTATTCTCTGGGCTCATTCTTGAGTGAGGGGTGTGTCATCTGAACTAGTTAAGCACAATGTGGCTGATTTTTGTGTAATCTTGTCCTACAAATATGATCTGTATCTCTACAGACAGCAGAGTTCAGTGTATTGTGTGTGTTTTCACTGTGAAAAGTTTCAGGTCTAATGACTGTGTGAAGTAGATGAAGGTAGAATAAATGAATTCTATTCCCAGGGCTCTTTCAAAAGACTGCGCAGGGAAATCCTTGACTGAGTGTGAAGTTAGACTCTCAGGTGTGAAAGAGTGTGTTCACTGTGTGCATTGCTCAGAATCCAGTTTTACTCCCACTGTTTTGCAATAGTGGAAACTGGAAGAAAATTAGCATTTGGAATGTTAGGGCTGAATAGGCCCCAGGAGCTGTCAGTATTGTTACCTAAGACAACTGAGCTAGGGCAAGCAAAGGAAAAGCCTTGACCAGGAGAAAGTTTGGGGTATAAAATCAGTGAAAAAAGTTTGCATTTTTTTATCTCAACTCAAGACAGAAGTTAGCCCAACTACTATCCAAGTATTGGATAAAAAGAAAAGTAAGGTGATGGACGTTGAAAAGTTCTGAAAATATTTGTATTGAATTGTTAATGTAAGTTTGGAGAAGAATAAGAGGAAGAGGCAGCTGGTGAGGCAAGATCTTCAAGGGCCATTGTGCCTAAAACTCAACAAAAGCTTGCAAGGAAGCAGAGGACAGTGGTAGTGGTTTATCTACATGGTTTTGGGTGTGTTTTTTTTTTAACCCCTGTAGAACTCATGTTGTGCAACTGCATAAGCATCCTCTGTGGGGAAAACGGCAAACAGACCTGAAATCTGTGTATTGTACCCAGTGTCCCTTCTGCACGCTTCAGGTATGTTTTCCTGTTTCTGTAATGTTCCATAGACTGTCAGCAAAATGCAGACAAAGGCAAATTCATAACTGCATTTGAATCGGGTGGGTGTATGCTCACTCTTGGGATATTTCCTCCTTGGTTATCTGCTTTTGCATTCCTGATAATTCAGTGGTTTATTTCAGTAGAAGTGTTTGGCTCATCTAATAGCTTAGGAAGTTTTTCACATAGCCATCAATGAGCCAACAGAAGGAACATGCAGCATAAATTAAAACTCTACTGCCATGCTATCACATTAGAGAAATTAAATGTAATTTGAATAAATGATACCTTCTGCAGATATTTGTGCATAAAATACACAATAGGCAAAATACTCTTCTGAAAATAAGCACTGTTACCAAGGGCAATAATACTGCTAAGTGGAGACATTAGTTGTGTGGAGACATTAATTGTGTGTGTCAAAAGCACGTTTTAATTTCAGATGTTCTTTAGGAAACATCAGCATGTTATTTTTTTTGCCTTTCCTACTGATGATATGAACTTCTGTATTTCCTATATAGATGCAGAGAAGAAAACAGTTATTCAACAGTAGGGAGGCAGAAACACAGCAATTAAGGCAGAATACATTTCTAAGCTATTGAATATACATATAAAAAAAGAGTCCCTATGTCTTAGTTCTAATGGTAATCCAATCTCTGAGTCCATTCAGATGGACAGCCTGTTTCTCCTTCTTAACAGCTCTTACAAAAAACCCCACATTCCTTTCAATTTTTGCTTTTCAGTGTGCATTGCAGTGCAAATAAATACACACTATATTGCTATAGCACCTAGGCAATGTACCTTTAATTTTCAGTTAACTTCCTCTCTATTTAGCTGTTTTGAAAGATGAGCTATAAACATTTTTAAAATGTAATTATAGAGACATTTCATTGCTGTCTAAAGAAATGCTTCAGAACACAGACACAGCAATTCTCCACGGAGTCACTTGGTTGTGTGTGTTAACTATAAAAGTGATTTTCTGCTGAGAAAGTGTAACTGGCTTGGAAGTGCAATCAGTGCAGACTTATTTTTGCTTTAGAGATTGTTATAAATCTGTCAGTGACTTTCAGCAAAGATTGTAACCTTAGTTTTGTTTAATATTGCCTAACCACGTTGTTAACCCCATGTCAGTGATTAAAAATGTTTGACAACATCATGGTAAAATTTAGAAATGCCAAGTTTTAAAGTAAAGGGTGTGAATGGGGAGAATAATGACTTGCATGAGCTGAGAAGATAAACCTTTATGAATGTATTCAAACAAGTCAAAAGCCTTATGAATTGCAGTTGCCAGGACAGGGCTGTGCTTTCTGAAGAGTTACAATGATATTATTTACTGATGTTTCATACTTGGAAGAATTAGGAAAGCCTAAAACCTGATTCATTTTGTCTCTCTTGCAGCTGATTTTTCTGTTTGATCTGTTTTTCTGGGCTCTCTGATTTGGCAAAGATAAGTGTTTGTGCGTACAAACACAACATCATTTAATTACAACTCTGAGTAAATGGTGAATGTGTGCATATACATAAACACACACATGCTGTCCTTGGTATCAATTAATTACCACTCAGAGCAAACAGTCGCTCTGTTTTCTGTATCCCGGGGCACAAGGAATGTTTACTTTTTTTTTTTTTTTTTTTTTTTAATTTTAGGGGCAGTAGGCTTAATCTTTCTCTGAAAGATGTCATTCCAGATCTGACTACTGAATACAACAAAGAAATGTAAGAGAAGTGTCTGTGAAAATTAGAAAAATATTACACTTTCTTGACATTTAAATATTTTGTACTGCATGAGATTGCTTTTTGTGTCTTCCTTGCATCCTGCTAATAGGCTTGACATTTTTCTATACAGCGTGATAATTTCTAAATTCGATCTGGCCTAGGTGCTATAGCAATATAATGTGTATTTATTTGCACCCAGACAGATACATTCATATGTGTACATAGACTTCTGGTTTTCTTTTTTTGTTTTGAGTTTTTATATTTTACAGAGGTATCAATAGTAAAGATAAATATAGCCTGTCTGTTGTGAATTTGAATTAGCAGAGTGACTTGGCTGGGGAAAAAAAAAAAGTTTTTACAAACTTATTTTTCCCTCCTGGCATTCTTTTGTTTTCAGTATGCTTACACTGACTGCCTTTAAGAATTAATACAAATTAAGCTGGTATCCAGTAGTACAAAGGCTGAATTTCACAGTAGTTCCTAAAAGAAGTTTATAGCATGCCTGTCTGTTTCCTAGTTCGTAAGCTGTTACTTTTATAAATGATTTATATTCTTTAATTAATTAATAAATATTTACCTTAAGCTTATCTGGACAATGCATCTTTATATTTGATTGTAGGAAATGAGGCTTGAACATATTTGATGAAATACTCTATCAGAAAAGTTATAATTGACCTCAGAATTGCACACTTTTCTATCTTTAATATCAGCTCCCTAAGAAGGAGAGAAAAATCAAGCTGACAGCTCAACAGCTTACTATCAAGGCATTGCTGTTTTATTTGTATCTATCTGTTTAGTCACAATCAGGCTTGCTGATTCAGCTTCAGCTGAGTGTTGATTGGACCATTCAAGAGGGTAAGGAGACCTCGGTCCATTTACCAGTAAATAGATGTTTAAAGGAGAGAACTAAACATAAGATTAAAAAGTGATCACTAATTGGCGTCCTGTTGGTTGGCTCAGCACGAGACTACTGAGACAGAAATAATATTTATGCAGTGCCTGGGTACCACTGTAATAAAAATGAATAATGACTTGAGCTGCTTTCTCATCCTTGGAAGTGGTCCTTCCACATCTAGGTTGGAGACATGTTTGTGTAACAACTGCCCTCTGGGGTCTACCTCTTCTCTCAGTAAGTAAGTAATAGACTTCAAGCAGCATAATCTTTTATCCTTGCTGAAATATTAATTATTTTCAACATTTCAAACTATGCACAAAGGAGTCAAGGTACAAATGCTAATTGTTGCGGAAGGGGGGAGACTGTATGAGGAGACCTTTAGAAGTTCCTATACATAACAAACACTGCAAATTTGGTTATTTTTCTGTCTCTCACAACTATTTCCATGGCCCATGCTTTTTTTGAATGCCTAAAGTAAGAGCTTTTATGGCCTCAGAGACAGGGAATCAATTGCCCGGATTTTCCCAGAGGAAGCTGCCAGGTCTTACTATATTGCCCTTTCAGGATTCAGTAACAGCAGCACTTAAAAAAGAAAGCCCTTTGCTTTATTTATCCCTGCTGAATTTCTGGTTTTGGCTAAGAGAAGGTGTCCTGAAAGATCCCTCATAGCTATTCCTGCCAGTGTCGGTGCCAATCAACAGCGGTGTTCTTAGGTTAATCATATGGGCACCTATATACCCCAAGATTCTTAACTGATGATTTTAACCAGCTATGAGGAGCACACTTGCTTTCCCCACTGGACTAAAATCACGGTGAATTATTGCTGAGCTAAAGTTGGTAAATTTTGTTTTCATTCAGACATAAAGAATATGAAAGCAATATTTTGCAAGAAACAAAACGAGAATTGAACTGAAAGAGCAATTATAAAATTGTTGGCAAAACAATCTATAAAGCTTTGATTTTCAGCTTAAAAATATTTGCCATCTCAATTAAAACTAAAAGTTTTCCATTTTTTTTAAATTAGGTGAATTTTGAAATGAAAACATAACTTTATAAAAATGTTTTAACGTGAAACATTAAATTATAAAAAAAACCCCCAACTTTGTTTTCAAAAGTAATTTCAAAATTTTTATGTTCTGAAACTTTAGCGCTCACATTTTTTCCAGCTTAGCCTCTTGGTCAAATACATCTTCAAATAATAATTAATTTTAGTCATGACCTCTTTCTCCTACTCCTGCACTCCCCAGCTATCCCCAAGACACTTAATTTTTCCTGCAGCTTGCTGGCTGTATTATTACTGATCCCACTGACTTCTGCAAAATGTTCCTCTGCTAACTGAATGTCGTTTGGAGGAATGACATGCTCTTTACTGAGGTTTTCAATCAACGGAAGTTTGACTGGCTTCTCAAGAAAACTCAGTCCATTTTCTTCCAGAATGACTGCATGCTAAATGATCTGTGCAACCTGCTCCCTAAGTACTGAAAGTAAGACAATCTAAGAAGTCTATATTCATTTGTTCCTATTCTAATTCTCAAAATGGATTAAAAATCTAAAGCATGTATTATTTTTAGGCTCATCAAGAAATGCACACATACATAATTCAGACTACAGTAGAACTGTGCCCTATGCCTGTGGCTTTCATCTAAAATGAGTGTAGCTATTTCTTCATCCAGGGCGTTTCCCACCATCTGATTATTACAGTAGCTGTATGTGCTACTATATGGTCTGTGCAGTAAAAGCAACATATGTGTTTATATTTGAGAAGTAGTCTAAAAGCTTTTTTTTGTTTGTTTGGTTTTGCTATAGTTGTTAGAAATTCTGCTGTTGCAGACTTGGATTTAAGTTGTTTAACTTTGAAAGAACTACTTCATGAAGAGTGGCTGCAATTAAATTTCAGGCGAGGTGGCATCAGTGTAGAGGATGAGAGAAGGTGCAATCTAAAGCTGTTAAGTCATTCCTCGTGTACAGCGGTAACTGTGTTGCTCAGTGGCATTTCATGTCATTTTCTCTGAAGACGTCTATGTATCTATTAATCATTATTCCTGGTTTAAAAAATGCAAAGTCTCTCTGCTTTGATCTCCTAGCTCTCCCGCAGCCCTTCCTAGCGTAGCTGTCAGGCAGCCTTTTCACAGGCCAAATATTATTTGTCAAAAATTCCTGAGAAAATGTCTGCCCACAAATTTATTATTTGCATATTCATCCGGGCATATTCCTGGCTCAGACTTGGCTTCTCTTTCTTTTCCTTCCATTAAAATCTTCTGCTGAGCAATGATCTCATTGCAGCACTTTTCCCCTCTCCATTTCTTCTGGAGAAGAATGGCCAGTGTAAATCACTGAAATGGCATCACTGATTGCCACAGTCTTGTAGTGTAGCTGGAACTCTAACAGTGATTCACCTTTGGATCTGCTCAAGGTCTCCAAAT
Source organism: Megaceryle maxima (assembly GCA_024605025.1). Lineage (NCBI taxonomy): Eukaryota > Metazoa > Chordata > Aves > Coraciiformes > Cerylidae > Megaceryle > Megaceryle maxima. Next base: position 59,642 of record JANHGN010011922.1, read on the forward strand.
ATGACAGAAAGGAGAAATAGTTTGAATTATATAGAGAAAGTTTTGCTGTGAATTCTCAACACTACCCAAAGTCCGCTGACTGATTATTGTAGGTGATTGGTATGGTCTACTGTGTTTTTTTACCCAGCTATCCAATTAACTTTGTCTCCCAGTGATGCATGGGAAACACAATACCAGAGTTTTGCTGGTACACACAAACCCTGCAGCTAGGTTTTACCAATATCCAGGACTCTTCCCTCCCCCCCCCATCCCCCCAAGTTGGAGCTCTCAAAAGAACTGCAAGGCATAAATGACTTATCTAGAAGATTGAATTAGCATTTTCTTCAGTAAATGTTTCCTAAACACCTGTAAGGCTAACAGAGAAGAGGAATGCACACCAGTTCACTCCATTAGATACTCCACAAAATGCTATGGTAAAAAGCCTATCTGGCTAGGTCCGTGTTGGAAGGTAATAACAAATGAAGAGAACGGGGCAACTGCATTGCCATGAGGGCAGCATAGCAAGGATTATGTAATTTTCACAAGCCTCATAGTCACACGGTGAAAATGGGAGCTTTCAGGAAAAAATATTGACACAACTGTGTGGTGGGTAGTGTCTGCTGAAATGACAGTTGCATTAGCTCCAGTAAATGATAATACGCTTCTCGTTTCGTAAGCGTTTGAAATAAACCTCTCATGTGCAACATGTTTGGAAGTAAGTCATCTCCAAAAGAAAACACCCACAAGAGATTTAAAGACCTAAAATTCTCTTAAGAGCTATAACCAGTGTCCTATACTTATTCTCCAAAAGTTTTTTTTTAAAAATGGAAATATATTCCCCCGTATTTCTCTACCTGCTCACTGAAAAGAGTCCAGACTTCCACTGCCAGTAAAGGACAGACGGGGGGAACTGGATCTGAGGCAAACAAAAATGTTTTTCGTGAAATAGGATTATTTCTTAAATCTCAAAAAAGCTTGTGGAGTCATGCAAAACAGAAAAGAGAGGTTTAGCCTGCATAGAAACAGAATCACGAGTGCAATATCATTCAGACTTTCACTCATGTGACATTTGGTTGTCGTTGGAGACAAATCTTTGAGAAAAGAAGTGCAGTAGTTTTTACAGATAAGGAGCTCAATTTCCTTAGCTTTTTGCAGCACATGAAATACAATTATTGCAAGGGGATAAAGTGGGAATATGGCAAATACTCTTCTAATTAGGCTGTATGTTTGTTTTTGTTTTAAACTGAGTTCTGGGTTGATGTTGTTGTTGTTGTTTGTTTGTTTAGGGTAATGTGTTTTGATTTGTGGGCTGTAACACCAGATGCAGCATGTGCTGCTGCTAGAGCTTCACAGGCAGTTAGAAGAGAATGACAAGTCACAGGGAAAATAATCAAGACCTCCCATAGCGAAGATGTAGTTAAAAAACCTCTGATTCTGGGGACAGAGGGTTGAGGGAATGAGATTTATTGGGTTGTCTGTAGGAACTGCACAGCCCCTTCCTTCATTTTCTTGTAGACCTCTTTGAATAATTGTCCACATCCACAGTACGCCTTGAAGGTTAGTGTCTTCATGGCCATCAGCACCCGCAGAGTGTTTTGTGTTTAGTATGCTCTGCACAAGAAAGCCTGAAGGATATAGGATACTTCCTGGGGCTCAGCGCCTCTCAATTTCTTTGTGCTCTCAATGAGCGCTGTTTGCATTTGGGCAGCAATGTTTTGCGTTAGCAGGTTGCTTGTTAGTTTTCTTAGTGTTTTTAAAAACCTGGGGCTTGCCTGGAATGAAGTTTACTGCTTCAGCTCATTCAAAGGAGGCATAAAAAATTAACATTCTGTTTCCTAAGATAGTGCTGCATCTTGAAATCCCTCGGCACAAGAGAGAGGTGGGTCAGTCGTGTTGGAACTGGACTAGAAAATGCATGTCTATGGTAGAAGTTGGAGGGAGTTCAAGTGGCAAATCCCCCATGAAAAGGCTCCTTTAGAAAGAAAAGTCTGGTACTGCCTACACTGCCTCTGCTGAAGCTTGTGGCAGTTCTTGAAGGCATTCGCGTTACGTACGGGGTCAAAGATCAGATAAAATATGGGGCTGGTGTTACAGGTGGTATTTTGTTCCTTTAGCACTTCTTTGCACTCAAACTTTTCCCAGCATAACCTGGTCATGAACCCCGCATGTGCAGGGTGTCACAAAATATGTCACAGATTGGGTTCATAAGATGCAGGAAAAATGTGGGACTAATGAAAAAACGAAATAAAGAGCATTTGAAAGTAATTTTAAATTTCCCCATCAACATCACCATTGCGAAAGGGATGTTTATAAGTTGCTGGTTTTTGTAATTAAAATTAGTATTAGTAGATAGTGAAACCATCCTTCTCAGCAACATTTCTTCAATCCAGGAAAAAAGTAAACCTCCCTAAATGACATCCCATAAACCAAATTATGTATTAATCTCCGAGATGAAAAATGCTAATACTTCCCAGCATCAAATGCTTCCGAGGTGCTCTTCTGTAAGAGACTGTCATGCTTCTGGCAAGCGGGGACATGAGTCATAACAACTCCTTTTGCCTAATATTGTATAATTTGTGGCCTTTCTGTCCACTTCCAATTTGACAAAAGTTCACATTACAAAAAAATACTCCCTGTATGCCTTCTCCTGCACCCAGATGGAAATTTCCCTTGCACTACTGAGTATTCAATGTGGATACTTTTATCTAGAATCATTAACACGAAGGAAACAATAATCTGATGAGAATGTGATTTTTACTTTTTTTCCTACTGTGTTCTAAACTCTGTGAAGCTCCTGTACACAGCTTCTTGTAGTTTTCTAGTTATTCTTAATAATCTCTGTTGTTTTGTCTTTGTCTTTGATGCTGAGGTAGCACCTGGTCCATAGTGGATAGAAATTAATGTCTCCTGAAACATACTCCCAGCAGGTTTTCTATCAGAGGCAATCAAAGTTAACAGTCTTCTCTTCTGAAACCCAAGGTAGCTTCTGGGTGATTTTGAATGCAGTCCATGGAATGAGACTTAGCATTATCTGAGAGCTTGTATTTCACTGAAACAATTTTTGTCAAATCTGCTTTTTTTTTTTTTTTTTTTTTTTTGTAGAAACAAAATACAAATCCAAAATGGATTGACTAGAGAGTGGATTGAGGCAGTATGGTTGAAGGGGAAAAGATATGTTTTCTCTGGTTAATAATTCTTACAGCAAAGTCAGTCAGCTTAAAGGATATCACTGTTGTGTTGTTAAATGAAAGTTTATTTAAATGAAGTAATGCCACTAGCTATAAATCAGTTGGTGACTCTGCCTTGAACATTTTTCTCTTTGGGTAGACATGAGTGACTTCTAAAGACAGGAAAGGTTTATTTGCATTGATCCCATAGTACTGACCTCAGGCTAAGTGCCATCAGCTTTGAATTTAATAACATTTTTTTGGATGGATTTCATATGATTGATGTGAAACTTTTTCATACTTTACAAGTATTGAAGCTTTTCCTACTCTTCATATGAAGAACAAATAGAATTTAATCTTTTTTATAAGCTCCAGCCAGAAGCTCCAGTAAAAATGCCAGTTATTTTCAAATTATTTTTTAATTTTTTCCTGGTTTTGTAGTGAAGAAGTAGCCTCATATTTCAAGCATGAATTGTCCAATCTTGCCAACTCTGGAGACCAGCTCTGTCTCAGGAATCCTGTAATGCAGCCTGTGTGGCGGTGTACAGGGCAGTGGCACCAATATTTTCAACTCGTCTTGATCTATGCTGAAGGGGAAAGCAACTCAGGACACATCTGTCCCCATCTCTCTCTGTCTCCCTTGCCTGCAGCAGCGGCACAGGTGGATGCTGAAGGTCACAGACACACAGGTGGAGGTGTTTGGCTGCACAAGAGCTCAAGCCCCAACAGCTGCTTTCTCACTGCTCGTTTAATCTGGCTCTCAGGTCATCAGCAGGACCATGCTGTGTGCTCAACTGACCCTATTATTTGAAAACAGGGAACATGGAAAAAAAAAGAATGGTAATTAAGACATTGTAAACGAACAGTTTTTCTACTCAGCAAATGAAAAAAGGAGAATGGACAGCAATATGTACATCAGTGAAGTTCCACATACAACCTTGAAATTGCTGCTGTAGTGGCTGGGAAGCAGGACATGCTCTCTGGTATGTGCTTTCAGAGAGGAAACGGGGTATGGTTAGAGAGCAACAAACATTTTCAGCCCCAGCAGAAGTGAGACTGGAGAAGCCAGATGCTAAAGCAGAGAACATTCATGTCTGTGGAGATTTGCCTATAGTTACCCAGAACAGTCATTTTAGTTGTTTTAGCCTACTGAGGAGAAATCCAACACAGTATGTTGTTGAGACCTATCAATTGAGAAATTGGTCAGAACATAGAAAAATAACTGCTCAAAAAAACAGCACAGAAACGTTGAGGTAGCATTTATCAGGATGTGTTTAAAGGCTAGAGCTCACTTGACTAATACATGAACAAGTGGTTATTACCAGTTGTTTGTAGCTAGTTTCTGAGACAAGGAATTGTCATGAAAAATCAAACCAGTCTGAAATTATACAAATCAAAATGGTAAAAGATGATCTTATTTCACTGAAGGATCTAGAACAGGCACTGGGGCTTGCTGGGTTTTGCTCATTAGTGATTTAAATCAATCACAGCTGACTTGAATTGGGTCAGAATTTCACCCAGACTGCTTTTTTCACTCCTATTTGTTCCCTTGATTCTCCAGCTTCCAGTGGTTCTTAACAAGCGCTGGTGTTAATCCTGACCTGTTGTAAACCCTCGTGTTGCAGCTTCAGGAACCTGTGTGCAGAGCTACTAGAGCATCTTTTACAATTAAAAGAAACTAAAATTTGTAGGCAGTAGTGAGTATTTTAAAAGAACTTTCAAAACTTTGAGCCATTTGAATATTCTGGTTCCAAGCTGTGAAGAAGATGAAAGGAGGATGTGTACAAGATTTCATCTTCCATTTCTGGAGGGAAAGGGAAGACCAACAGGAGGTAGGTCCAGTGGAAGTGTTAAAAATCTTGAGACTTCCTTTTTTTTTTTTTTTTTTTTTTGTTTTGTTTTGTTTTGTTTTGTTTTGTTCTGGTCTAGTCTCTGCTGTTTGCTTCTGTCTCTCCCCTCTCTGCTTACAGAATGTTTTAGGGGACCGTCATTGTCTTTCTCTGTCAGTTTACAGTGTAATTTCAAAACTGCTCTCACAGATATATTCAATATGTTTCCAGTCAGTGGATTTCAGCTAAGGAGATTAGTGGCTCTTAAAGAATGCTAGTGGACAACATTAATACTTGAGAATTATGGTGTAAAATAAGGTTTAGGCTCCCTGGGTCGAGGGTAGTAAGCTGTAAATATTTTATGGTTTGTGGTGTTTTTTTTTTAATTTCCCTCAAGTGCTTAATTTTGTCTTTTGCTCCAGATTGATGATTTCAATTGGTTTGAGGCCAGGGTATTTCTGCTGGACATACATAATGCAGAAGCTGTGGCGTGGTGGTGGTGGTGTTGGTTTTTTTGTTTGTTTGTTTGGTTTTTTTTAAGTAAATACTTTTTATTTTGGATGGTTATGGATTTCTTAAAAACCTTTAATGTAGGACCTTTGCAGGTATTCTCTGGCACTTTTATTTACGTAAAAATAGGGATTTAAATGGATACTGTAGGTGACAAAAGTGATTTGTTGTTATTTTCTATGTTGCATCTTAGTGGATTATTGTAAACCAGTTTAACCAAATGTTTGGTTGAAAACCCTAAAATGGCACATTATAGTTCACTTTTGGTGTATATGGATATAATTTAAATTGAGTTAATAGCATGTTATTCATTCTAAAGTTATCTGATGTGTTGCGCTAACTCAGAAATGCCTTCTGGTGTCATTTCTGGAATATCACTGGGATAGTAGAAAAGACTGTTTCAGAATGGCTTTTATACTGAAAAGTGATCTTACTGAATATATTATGTTAGTGCCTCAGTTTACTGTACAATACCCTTAAAAACTGTCAAAAGCACACTTTTCTGACCAAACATCTGTGTGCGAGTTACAACAGCCTGTTCTGGGACATGCTAGTATTTCTAAAATGGGTTCTAAAATATCTTGGTGAGTCTTGGAATCTATTTGATGGAACTGTGACTTGACACGTGCATGGGTGAAGGTTCACTTTACATGGATTACATTACCTCCTGCTTTTTATTTTGCTGATTAGACACTTTCAATTAACTTTTCCATTCGCTCTGGTGAACTTCAATGTGTGTGTGAAACCTGCTAGTGGAAACTTTATGGTAACTGCAATGGCTGAAGGTTAAAGAGAAGCAAGATTTGTTGGGAGAGGGAATAAATTTTACCAAAGCACTTGATTTCACTATAACTTACACATTTTAAATTGTGTAAGTGGGAAGGTAGAACTAAGTAGAGCATACAGTTGGCCTTAAAAAAGCAGAGCAAAACTTATCTCTCAGAGGAGTGTAGTCTGTGAAGCTTCTTGCTTAAAATATTTTTTCTTACGGAATTGGGGTAGAGTAAGAAACAAGATTCAAACCTCATTTGCGTAACTTTGAAATATCTTTAAATGCTTCTTCGTCTGATTAACTTTTAGCTATAATTTATTTTCTTAAGTTTTTATTTTGGACCAAAAAAAAAAAAAAATCCATTTAATAATTTCTAGTTAGCAAAACGTTGCTGTTTTGCTTTTCCTGTAGCTCAAGACAAGAAATTAGAAAATGGCAGCTAAATGTTCAAGTGGCTGTTAAAAAGGATCGAAGTATCTTTTGTATGAGCTTCCAATTCTTTGGTGCTAGACTTAGGCACAAAACTAGTCAGACTTCTTGTTCAAGTTTGTGAATTTTACTGGCTAGTGAAGTAGTACCAATTTTGCAGACTCAATATGTAATTAGAGATTATTTCCCCCCCCCAGTGTTTTTGCCAACATGGGAAAATTCTAACGCTGCCATGTATCAAGACACTGAATTTACTGCTTTTCCAGTATATCTTTGAGTGCCCTTAGAAGGTATTGGGTGAGCAGGAGAGAATGAACAAGCATGTTTAGACGTACGCTAAACACTCCATAGGAGATAAATGGTATTTAGCTCTTTCTGTGAACAGTTAATGCCATATTATTATTGTATTTGCAGGTTAGTACATTTATCAACCTTTGCTGCACACCTCTCAGTGGACACAAACCAAATGGTATTTGAAAAGCTGTAATATTTGTCTTGATCTCTAACCCTTCAGCACCACTGATGTTTACACACTAACCAAACCAGCTGTAAATCGAGTTCATTGGCGGTGTGGGAGGTCAGTTTCCATGCAGTTGTTAGTACAAAGTATTTATTGGTGGTAGTTATGCCCAGTGAGTGAGATAACAGCAGAAGAGGTTGATATTATGGCATGTATGAAAGAAATTTTTTATGTTCACATGCACAGAACTATGTCACCAAACTTGTTTTCATATTTGAGATTGACAGATACCCTGGATGCTCGCCTTCTGACTAGTGAGGCTGTGCATTCAGCTGTCGCCTCCTCATGCCTAGGAATTGGTGGTGGTGTGTGAACGTTGATGCCTGCCCTCAGCTGGGAGTCCTGGGCTAGCTCTGCTCTTCTGCTCTTAGCCTCTGCTGCCTGAGCTAGCACTCAAAAATACAACCTGTGTTGAGGCAAATGTAAGCTGAAGCAGGGTGGGAAGCATGGAGTGAGCTGGGATTGTTCAGTCTGTACTGAGCTATACAGTTATGCAGGTTTAAATTGTGTTATAGCATGGGCAGTATAAGCACTCATTACGAATTGTTATTTAGAGATGCTCAAAGTTGTTTTAAAATGCTTTAAAAAAAAAAAAGAAAAAAGAAAAAAAGAAAAACTCTTACAACCCCAAGTGAGAGACTGGTGCCACCCAACCAAGTTCTTACATTGGCTCAGTCACTTAACAATGTCTGGTTTGTTTCTATCTTTTCTGTTTGTTTGCTTGGAGACTAAAGACATCCTGTTTCTTCTGTGGGAAACTAATAAATACAACTTGTGCTTTTTTTTTTGAGGTTTCAAGGGATTGGATGTCGTATCCAAACAAGGGTTCAAAAATCTCTGTTAGTGCTATTCCAGTCTTTGTATTTCTCTGCTAACCACTGCTTGTGAGTGGCAAAATAGGTATGGACATGCTGTGCCACTCCTGACTATCTATGCTCGTGGAGTGTGTGGTTTTCATCCCTTTAACTTATGAATAGAAAATATAGGCTTTAGGTGCTTAACAGGCTTGTCCCTCAGCTTAGTACCTAGATTTTTTTTTTAGAGCTGTTAAGCTCTTCTTTTCTTCAGACAAGTATCCTCTTTATATATGTGTGTATGTCTGAGTCCTAATATGTATATCATGATTCCCTTTTTCCACTTAATAGCATTTTCTCAAGTGCATGATGTAGAAAGGCCTCACTTGTGATGGGGCACTCATAAGGGGAGGGAGTGAACGCTCCCCTTGTCCTTTGCCTTATCTTAATTTCTGAATTATTTTCCATTGAAGATTGTATTCAACTTCAAATATTGAATTGACATCTATTTAAGATAGGAATAATACAGTTTTGGAGCCATTATTGTTAAAAAGGGTTTTAACATCCAGTCTTTTGTCTTGGATCTTTAAACCTCTTTCTCAGCAGAGAATTCATTCAGTAGCTGATAATGTGATGTGCTCAGGATAAATGAAAATAAGATGTCCAGGCTCTGTCAGCAGCCCCTGACACTGTGGAGATGGGTTGGTTTGTTTTTCGGTGCTGCTTGGGCTCGCAGCACTTACCGGCTGTGCCTCCTCTGAGGTTTGCAGCAGCCGCAGCCTTACTGCTTGCATCTGATTGTCTGTGTTGGACTTGTCAACATTTGATTTCTTGAATGCTGCCCAAAATGCATATTGTTGTTGGTTGTGAAATGCCGCTGCGTTTGGTGGCATCCAAGGGGGAATGGGGAAATCAGGAGTGCTCAACCCCAGCAGGTGTCCTCTTTGTTAGTGCTCATGGTTAGATGGAGGAGCTCCACATGGCAGTGGTTGGTCTTGGTCTCCCCACTGCCTTCTGTGGGTGCATTAGGGTCCCTGTGAGGGTTCATGGCCAGAGAGCCTGGACCCCATCTGAAGGCAGCAGACCGCTCCCTGTGGGCGAGCTGTGGCCGAGTCTGGGCACAGCCCGTGTTCGGGGTGCTGTGCGCCGACTGTCCAGTGCAGTGTAGGCCGCGCCCCGCCACCGCCTTGTCGCTGCCACAACTGTCGTTATCTCGGTCGTGCCCGTGGGTCACCCCGTGAAGTTCCCGAGGCGAGAGCCCGCGGCTGCCTCGGCCATGCGCGGCCGCCAGGGGGCGCGAGCCACACGGGCGGGCCGAGGCACGGGGCTCGGTGCTGTGCTTGGCCCGGTCCCTCCGGCGGGGCCCTGCCGGTCTGGGGGTGCTCTGCCGCCTCCGGCAACCCCGCGCTGGGTACCTCCTCCCTGCGATGCGGGGACGTCACAGACCTAAAATATCAATAATCTCCCCCCAGCACGGAACTGCGTATTTCATGTGTTTCGTGTACGTGCATAGGTGTATAATTTATATGTATTTTATTTTTTTCTTCGCCGTAGCACGCTTGCGGGTTCTGTCTCGCGTCCCAGCTGCGTGCCGACTATACTGACTGTGATGACACGTGTTGGAAATCTTGGGCAGCTCGGGGTCCCTCCTCGGCACTGCTGTAATCCTGAGCCAGGGGCAAGGCTGGGTTTGCTGCTTCCGAACGGTGCGAGCCCCTGCTCGGTTTGGGTGGCTGGAGGAACGAAAGCTTTTAAAGGAAGCAAGAAGCGAAGCAGAAATTTCAAGGTCCCTCCTGTCCTGTTCATAAATCTTTCTGGCACCATCTTAATAGTGTTTTGTGTTGGTAATCTCCAAGCTCCCAGATACCCTCTTTTCACGGTGTGTAGTAAAGCATTTAGCGCTGAGCAAAGAGCTGCTTATTCTTTTTTTAGAATGCAAAACCCAGCATGCTGTACCCATTTAAAAACAAAATTTGTGCTGCTCCGTGTTGCTGTTTATTTAACACCATATGGAAGGAAGAAATTTGACCTTACTGATTGGTATATGGTCTCCTTGAAGCGATTCAAGTAACTCCATATATAGACAAGGTTTCTTTTCTGTCATCTGGTTTCTAGCATAAAACTGCAAGTGAAAGCAGTTGATTGTATTAAATCCAATTACAACTTAATAGCTTTATGGAATCTTTGCATTTCTTAAAATCTTGTATGTTTAGGGCACATACTGAGAGGAGATGATGGCAATGTGACACCTGTACCCTTTGCATTATTATTACTGTCATCAAACTTGAGGCTAATATTTTAAATGTATTTTTGTTTCTGAATGTTGTTGAGGGTGTGTCACTGTATTATTAATTCCTAACCTTATTGAGGGAAAACCAACCACAGCTAATGTTTTAATTTTTTTTTAATATAAAATAACTACCCTTCAGGAAACTGTAATGCTGAAATTAAACATCCCGCTGCGATACAATAGTGAAAGTGTTTCTTATGTCGAGGGAGATTAGAATACATTAGTGCTCAGCTTGGTCTGTTTCTGTGCCTGCTGCTGCTCCCCTGTCTGGAAACATCAGGCTCTCTGCTGCATGTAATTTTTTGCCATCCACTGCTGGTGACCTGATTGTATATTGATAAGCAATTTTTTTTCAATATAATCTATGCACCTCCAGCATTATAGTTCCTGTAATGGGTTTACTCCGTGTAAACAAACGGATGGCCAGAAAAAGGTGGATTGTTTGTAATTTTTTTTATTGTTGTTAAAGTTGTAGAGAGAGCTAAAGAAACAGCTTTTAGCTTTTGGACAGACGTGCAAAATCTGAAAAGTTCATCTGAGGCTTCTGTGAGCTTTGTTCCAGGGCACTTTTTAGAGGAGGCTATTCAGAATTTCTCTGGCTCTGGGAAGGATCTGAAACTGGGCATCTAAACCACATACACATATCCTAGCCTGTTTCAGAATTATAATATGACTGTTCTTTTCAGTTTAGCTGTGATGCATCTGCTTGGCACACTTAAATGGCTACCTCATTATGTGACAATTAACAGTTTTGTTGATGTTTATATAAATATGTTAATATTTTCCTTAATGTTGTCAACCCCATATGCATATTGATGAGAAAATTTTGTACCATTTAGCATTTTTAATGTAGCATAAATATAGCTGTTTTAAGTTTAGATGCCCTCTTCTTTTGCTTGCATCAGCACAGGTTCTGGTTTCACTGACTGCTCTATCAGTAAAAATGAGATGGGAAGCTGTCCCCAAAAATGAGTTACATAACAGGTTGAAATCCTCTTTGGCTATAAAATATTTATTCAGTATTATGTAAGAAAATGGAAAAGCTTGGAGGTGGAGAAAGAAAAAGAAGGGAAAAATCTAATATAAGATTTGAGTGGGAAACTGAAGCAGATATAATCTGAGAAAGTCAGTCTGGTGATGGTGGAAACAGTCTATTTAAGGTTTCCTTCATGACTTCATTAATTCTCTTAAGTTTTCAGGCTGGGGAGAGAAAACAAGTGTACAGGTTCTGAGCTTTCTGATGCACAGTTCTCACATATCCTCAGAAATCAGGTACAGTAAGAAATGTCTTTTATTTTCACAATAAAGCTTTTGTCATGTTATATGTGAAGGTCTAGTGATTTTATTTTTTTTTTTCCAGGGAAGCATGACTGAAAGCTCCCTGCCCTCCATGTCATCATCCACCTGCCTGGCGTTGAGACTGTCAGAGGCATGTAGTAATGTTTGATTACCTGAAGCAGAGCACCTTCTCCCATGCCAATTAACACCACCACAAAAGCATGGGGTGGGCTGTAATGTGGATGTCTTTATAGTTGGGGTTACAAAGTGAATGTATTTCAGCCTGTGATTGAAGTCTCGCTGTTGTCCATTTTCTGTGACTGGGTTAAGGCTTTCCTGATGGATGTTATGCTTTCTGCATGTCTCAAAGGAGGAAGTAACTTATAAGTTTGCTTTCTGTCAAGACAGAAGATGTTCTGCATAGGCCTCTGCATTGTGTAGGCATTTGAAGAATATAGTCTTCAATATTTGCAAAGCAGATATTGCAATTTTTGGTTTGTTTGTTTTCTAAATGAGGGGTTCATGCTATTTTTCTCCAATTTTAAAACCCTGACTGATTTGATTTAAATTAAATTAAGGAGGAAAAGCCTGTAGTGGTTTTATTGCTGTTTTTCCTTAATAGTTGCACTTACTCCTGTGAGAATTACAGTGGACAGCATGAGTACTATAGGTACTACCTGTTAGCTTGGTAGATGATAGCTGTCAAATATTTGGCCAGGATGAACTTAGCTGGATGGTATTCTTTTGTTTGAATTAATATATGAGCAAAGGATTCTCACTGGGGGAAAAGCTATGATTCTCTTATCATGCTGTCAAAGCACATGATGATGAAAATGAAATGAACTTGTCACAAGCAAAGTTTGGTGAGAACTCCTCTGCATGCAGAATAATTCCTGTAAGCGTGACATCTTCATTTAAAGGGTTTCTGACACTGCAGAGAGAACTTGTCATGCAAATGAGATCCTCATTAGGAAGTAATATTTTTAGAATACTTTAAGCAAAAGGAAGCGTGTTCTTCTAAAGGCTTTCGACACAAAGAACAACTTTATAAAAAGGAAGATCAGGTTGGACATGGCTGTATTAATGTGAGACAAATGTTTTCCCAGATCATCTCATTAAGAAATCTAAATTTGGAGTTCCTGTATGACCCACCTTTCACAAAATGTTATGCTTTAAGGCCTAGGTTTTAATATCTAGCATTTAACCTACCTATGCAAGATACTGAGGGGCTGTTGCTTTGCTGCAGTGCACCCCTGAATATCCTTCTTAATCATATTGTCATGGAAAAAATGTGGCTGTTTTACCTTTTTTTGAGTAGGCTGAAATACAGGTACTCAGTGACATTTATATAGGCGAGACGACAAGCAGTATTTCTTGGAGGGAGAAGTGACAACACTGTGTAATATTTAAGCCTTTGGTCTTAAAAGCACGTGATAAAGTTAAGCATCTGTGCAGCTGAAACAGGTACATGTATCTCAGTAGGTAAGACTGGGAATGTGTGCTGCTGAACAGGCCTGGGTGGAATAAGTGCCTGTCTCTGAGCCATGCGGAACGACGGTGCTTCTTCTCAGCCCTGGTATTTCAGTCTTGCAGGGCAAAGCAATGGCTCTGTACAAGGCAGCTCCAGCCTCCTACCCCTCTGCTGTGTTCATGTGGGTGCGTGTGGAGCTCCTCACAGTCCAAATGCCCTGTCTTGATTCTCTGATGAGGAGGTGTTTGGTTGCTAGGAATTGTCCACAGATTCTTCCCTGGGTTTATGCTAGCCTGGAAGTTTGGCTAGTTGAGTGGGGCTGCGCATTCACCTTAGTTGTGTTTCTCTTTCTCTTGTAATGTAGGTGCTTTTGTAGGTAATTTCTAGTCAACTCCAGAAGGCGAGGAAGTTTTTTATATGTCAGCAGGAGGAGCTTTGACTGTGCTGATGGTAGAAAATCCATGGTCTCCATGCAGTCCCATGAGACATGAGAGGCAGAAGAGCAGAGAGGATGCTCCATGAGCGATAGCTCTACTGCACCAGCAAGAGAAGTCCTTTGCTTTGGGTAGCACTCGAGCAGCTTTAAGGATGGAAATGATTAAGGTAGATAGGAAAGGTGGTGATAAAAATTAGGAATTCAAGTCACTGGATGGCAGGAGTGACAAAGGGATAATTAATTACTGCTCACATTGCAACATTTGCTACTCTGATTGCCTTGCCAATAAGACTAAATAGGTAGTGTTGAGGAGAAGCGGTTTGTGTGAACCTCTAAAGGTGTGAAGAGGAACAACTGATTAACATTAATGTTTAGGGTTAGTGTCAGTCTCATGTGAAACTGATAAAATTTCAGGAACTGAGATGAGATTGTTTTCTGTCAGCCCATCTAGTGAAGCAGTCAAGTGTGTGAGCCCTTCTGCTCTGTGCGCTTAGAAAACATATAATTGATGAATGTGGACATTTTTCCTCAAGTGAAGTAAGCAACCTAAACACCTTAGGTGTGTTTAGGTTCAATTGTTCAGACACTTGGGGAGTTACCTGAAAGGCTTTTGACACAAAACTTGGAAAGTACCATTCCTGGCTGGAATACCAGGTGAACACATATTGTGCTAATTCCACTATTCCTCCATACCTATGCTGAGATGCAGTACATTTATTTTCTTTTAATGCAAGTTCTGAAATTATTGAAGATTAATAAGTGATTGGTATTTATTGTAGTCATTTTAAAGCCAACTATGAAACTTCTATCTTAAATAGTTTTAAAATACTTTTTTATTCAGTTCTGTAAGGTTTTGGGTTTGCTATAATATAAACCACACAAGTGCCAGTTTTGACTGTGCTTTTACTAAGCAAAGCAACACTTCTTACAGCTACTTAGATGGCAAGGCAACAAAAGCAGTTTGTTCAAAAGCATGATGTTTGCTTTGAAATATGCTGTTAAATTGGTGGTCATTTTATAAATTGCACTTTTTATGTTCACCTGAGGAGGATTGCTGATGTTAAAGGCTGAATGTTGCACTTTGGAACTCTGTGTGCAGGAAGGGAAGCATCAAGTAGACTGGAGTATCTGGTGACTGAGAGAAATAGGCAATAGAAATGGGCAGAGAATTGCATGAAGTGGGCTTTGTGCTGTACACAGGATAGTTTTCAGCTGGTGTGATTTTTTTTTTTTTTGGTTTGATCAGGGAAATGGAACTTACCTACATGCTTTAAATAACACCACTGTTTTCAAGGTAATACCAGATTTCATCATTAAATCCTTCCTTCAACTGAAAAAAACAAAACAAAACCACCCTCCCCAATGCCAAACAACCACCAACCACGACCTCCAAACAAACAAAAAACCCCAACAGAACAACTGCTACGTCCCCTTAGTCTGGCTAATTCCAGGCAAAATGAACTAATAGTGATTGTAATTAGTGGCAAACAGAAATGGAAATTTTGTCATCATTCTAACTCTTTTCCAGTGGAGGGAAATACTGGATTATACTTCTTGTAGGTCCAACTTATCATTGTTAAGTATACATATAATGAATTTGTATTTGAGAAGCTACAGGTGAATAGTGTACACATGAACTAGAGTAGGAATGCACAGTCAGTCAAATGAAGGCATTACACAGAGCTGTATTCTTGATAAAGGTAGGAAAAGGGGAGATGGGAACAGAAATGGGATTTTAAAGTTAGATAGAAACCTTATTATTAAAGGCAGTAAGATGGGCAGGCTTTTGTGATCATGTGCTACCCGAGTGCTGCTTTAGATTCTTGTAATGGTTAATGAATGTACTTTACTAAAAGTTAGTGACTCTCGCAGTGGCCAAGCTTGTGTCTTTGAGAATGTGATGGAAGAGGCACAGAAGAGTTGGGACTGTAGGTGCTGCATTCCAGGCTGCATTCCAGCTGGCAGGCACCTGACACTAACATTTTACCTACCTGCAGTGTTGACAAAGATAATCGCAGCATTTCTGAAGAGGAAAAGCCAGTCCTATGGCAGTTTGCACAAAGGGGATTCCTTCCTGAGACACCTTGGTGCAGATGGGCACCTGTTTTGTGTGACATAGAGCTTGTCTTGTATAGCTTGGTGTTGTCACCTAGGGTCTGTGCAGTTTCTGCAGGGAGTGGCAAGAACAGAGGGGATTTATTGAGTGTGCTGCAGACACTATAACCATTCTGCTTTGGAGAATGACATAGGTTTCCTTATTCCTCTTGCTTGTGGTCTAGGACATGAGGGCCTGCTAGAACATGTGCTGATGTCAGCACTGTTACTTTAAATGCATATCTTATGTTTGAAGCTCTGGTCACAGCCTGCCACATTCTGCAAGGTCCAGCAGAAAGCTGCCTCCAGAGACGGTGAGCTTGTAGCTTGGATGCCTTGGAGGATAGGCCACTATGTGGATTTACTGTTGAGATTTGGCTTCTGTGTTTGATTTTCTCGAAAGGATAAACCTCAAAGCATACCTTTTATCAAAGGAAAATTCAGAATGAATGTAATTCTTCAGTAAGGTGCTATTTCTGTGAGAGTAATCAAATGTTCTGAGGCACAGATGACTCAAGGCTGGTAGCATTCCTGTAAAGATGGTCTGAAGTTACAAACTATGGCTGTCCAGATACAAGTGAATTAATAACAATGATCATATCCTTCCAGTTATCATCCCATAGGGAACAGAACTGCTTCACTTACACAAATGCAGCAGCAAGGTGAATGACTGGGCATGTAAGAATACAAACTGATTTGAAACAGAGTAATTTCTTCAAGGTCAGTGACTATCTTGGGGTTCCGGCTTAGTTCCATACTGCTGTTTGTGATGTTGTGCTTTGTTGATGCAGTACTTGGAAAAAACAGCTTTTTAAGCTGTGAAGCAGAAGTGTCCAAAGATGAATTTTATTGTGCAAGCAACTAACAGAGCAGTAAATGCCCAAGAAAGGCATCCTCTTGCCACCAACTTTTTTATTAGGGATAAGAAGTTCTGCTGGATACAACTAGTTCAGTAGCATATGCAGCAGACTTCTATATAACTAATACAAGGTTAGTGATGGCTTTTATTAATGAATTAAAAAAATCTGTTGATTTTTTGTTTCTTCCAAATTTAATTATTCAAATAATATTTTAATCATGCCATAATGAACCATGATCACAAACTCTGTAGTCTGTAAACACTACAGATCCACGTACTCTTAGTAAGGACTAGGTTACCACAAAAATTGACCTGGGTACTCAAGCATTTACAATTGCCTTAGTACTTGGTGCTTAATGAGTGACAGAAAGTATAAACTGTTTTGAACAAGGACACTCAGGTGTATTCGATGAGAATTTAAACTTTCCCATAGCTGTTCATTCTTTGAATTCTGTTACCAAAACTACTCTGGGAATCTGTATTTTTATTTTTTTTTAATATATCAAGACAGATTTCCCATGACCCTGACTATAAATAAAACAAGATTATTTTTTCTGCAGGCTGATTCTTTTAATACTCTGAGTCATTTTCATGGATGCTTTCTTAAAATTAAAACAACATCCAAAAAAGAGATTAATTCAGTGAGATTTTTTTTTTCTATTTTCACCATTCATTGTCTTTTCTAAACAAATCTTAGCCCTCCAACTACATTGTGCTGACACAGCATAGCATTTTGGTTTTGATTGTTTGTTCTTGGGAAAACACTTGATGATAAATAAGAAGACGATTAAGAATTTACAAAGTCCTAAATGAAGATGTGTGAACCACTTTGTGTTTTGCATTATGAATCCAAGGTTAACTGCATGCTGTATGTAAGTTCTCAATTCCTGCTTCTCAGAAGGCAAAAAGATGAACTGTGGCCCATGTATTCATGGCTGGACACTCTGCTAAGTTGGCCACAGCTAAATATGGACAAGGTTAAATGCAGGTGAAATTTGGTCTTGGGGAGATGTCCTTTATCTTTGATGTATTTTCAGTGAAAAGGTTAGATTCTTGTTTCCAGCAAGATACTGGAAAAGGAAAGAACTTCCTGGACTTACTCAGAAATGATTTATACTTATGATCTCTTAGTCTGTAGATATAAACCTACAATACAGATCTCTATGAGATGTCTTCCTGTCCCTGTTGGCTTTTGGAAGAAGGAAAATGTACCGATTCCTTAATGGGAAAGGGTAGCACAGTGTGATTAGAACGTTATGTAGACTCATAAGTAATGCAGATTCTTTAAAGAAAAAGTAAAATTGGAGAATACTAACAGTGGCAATATTATTTATGGATGTTGTGATCCCACTGAGCAAAGGGCTTGCCTATATTTTTTGTTGGTTATCAAAGGTAAATAAGGTAGTCAAGTGGGGGGATTTGATGACAATTTGCAAAATTTGGTGACCTTGCTTGAAAGCTTTGAGTTGAAGATATTAAAGGTAAAAGTTTTAGATCCTCTAAGTAAGATTCATTGTTAGGGATCAAGATGAACAAGACCTGAAGCATGTTAGAAGAGAAGGTAAGTGGTGTATGCGTTTGAAAAAAGACTTCCAAACCAGTATAGAATTAAAAAAAGTACTTTAAAAATGGGGTTCATGCTATCTAAACAGTTGTTATTTCTGTAAGCAAAGCAAAACATAGCTGCAAAGTGAGGTAAATAAACATATATGTTCCACTTGTGCATGGTACAGCTGGGGATGAGTACAGGAGAGAGTCCAGGAGTGTCGCTCAGCAGCTCATTCACTAGGGCAGAGATGCAAGTAGTGGACCTTTGCTGCTTTGTCAAAAGAAGCCGAGACCTGTGTACTAGTGTGAACAGGCATGGAAGAAATTACTTTTATTTTACATGCAAGGCCAACCCTTTTGGTTGTGGGTAACCATGTAACAGACTTCTGGCTGTAGAAGTGTTTATGGAACATCTGTTCCATACCTCGTAGGGTACAACGACTTCTTGACACTTGATCTGAAACTTGAGGTCTGTAGGAGATAATCAAAATGTTATAGCTGTAGTAGTTCACTGGAAGAAAGAGGAAAGGACTGAGGGCTTTGTTCATGTTCTTGGTGCCTTCCAAGCTAGGGCATATAATTTCCATTCTGCTCCATTATAATGATGGAAACTGTGCACATTGCTATGGAATAGGGCAGTGACCACATAGTCCTTGACCATCTGCCCTGGTGTGATGGGTTGGCCCCAGTTACGAGCAAAGCACTCGCATGGCTTTCGCTTGCTCCTTCCCCACAGAGGGACACAGGAGAAAATAGGAAGAACAGGGTTTAGAATGTCATGGATCAAAATAAAGATGGGAAGATCACTTGCCAATTACTGTTGTTGGCAAACTGAACTAAGGGAAATATAACTTAATTTTAAATGTTTGATTACTGACTGGGAACAAAAGATGACAAGAATTGAAACATTTAAGGAAGAGACCTTTCCTCCCCTTCGCCGGGCTCACCTTCATCATGGACACCTCTGCCCTCCCCTGGTTGTCGCTGTGGGCTACACCCCCTCCACTGGGTGAGCTGAGGGGGTGGGTGGCGGAGGTTGGGGTCAGGGCATGGCAGTCTCTTTCTGACTCCTTGTTCCTCCTTCTTCCACTGCTCCTTGCTCCTTAACCAGTCTCCTAGCCCTGGTGACCATCTGCAGACTGTAGTCTCTTCAGGCATGTCACCATCTCTGCCAGTGTCGTTGGTCCTTCCTCTGATTTGCTGCCATTTCTTAGACATGCCCTTCCAGAGGAGCTCCCCTGATTGGTTCAGGGGCACCCGATTGCTTCATTCCCCCATTGGCTCAGCTTTGGCTGAGGCTAGGCTGTGGAACTGGCTGTGACTGGCACAGGGCAGCTCTGATATCCTCCCACAGAGGCTTCTCTGGGCAGCCCTCTTGCTACCAAAACCTGGGAATTTACACCCAGTATGCCTGGGAAAAGAAATCTTCCCGACTACAGCTGTGTCTCTGGGCTGCCCTGGCAGTGGTGAGCAGGGATGGGGAACGTGGGTGATGCGCGGAGCCGGGGCACTCAGTTCTCAGGGTGCTGCTGGGCTGGCCTTTGGCCAGTAAGCAAATGGCTTCTTAGCTTGATCACAGCTTCTGGTGATACCTTTTGCTTAGTACTAGTGATATGATTAATTCAGCTTGAGGGCTAAGCCTTGTGTTCTAGCAAGGTCAGTCAGCTCCAGCTAGTACTTGAGGAAGGCACCCTGTTTGCATTGTGTTGCTCTCCTGGAGGAATTATTTCTGTCTGCTGACAGTTCCCTTTGCAAATGCTTCTTCAAAGAGGTTGGGTGTATGGAAGGATTAGAATGAATGTAACTATATCCTCAGTTCCTTCTTGGCAACGTCTGCAACAAAATGTTGCAGGAGAATGAGGAAGCAACTGTATGGTTGGGATGTGCTTGTTTACAGCAGTAAACCCTGGCCATGGGAAACCAACCAGCCTATAGCAAACAAGAACAGTGCCAGTGCCTGCTTAGCCTGCATTAACCCAAGAACCAGCAAAGCAACTTGCTTTCTTCTCTCCCCCACTATCATCTTGATGCCCAAATAGTTATGGAGGAGAAGAGCTAAAGGATTCCTTCCTCGCCTTCTGCTCCCCGCAGTGTGGCAAGTGGGATACAACTGGAGAAGCCAGAGCTTCTGGCTGTCTTTCTTGTGATGTGCTGAGATGCCAGGAGGCCAAGGAGAGCTGCTGGAGACACCGTGGCTTACCTTAGCCTGTTCCTGGGTCCTCAGAAAGCACCAGAAGTAGCTGTGGGACAGGTGGTGCACAGCATGCAGAGCAGTGCTCACATTTCAAAATCTGGTAAGAAAAGCTTCAGTGTGAGAAGCACAAGTTGTCTGCAGACCACTATCTGGACATCCTTGTCAGGCACTGATGAGCTGTTTGGGGTTTGTTAAATTTGCTGGCAGTGTTTTTCTGGTTGGTTTCCTAGTCTGTAATCTACTTAGTTTCTGTTTGATTGCACTAATTGCTTTCAACTTGTGTAATTTGCCAGTCATTCCATAGCAGGTGTGTACTCAGATCTAGGAGGTAGGAATATGTGGGACAGTGACACTCCTGTTTGGCTTTGCCATTTCTTTTTAGCTGCTCTTGTTAAAATTGGCAGGAGGAAATTATTTTGAAGTTTGTTTATCTTTGTAGGTTTTGTGTCACTAGGTGGTCACCAGAAATATTTTTAACTCCACATTTGAAGGAGTAATTGTAACCATTTGCTCTATACAACTGATTCCCCCCCGAGCTGCAAACGCACATTGCTGGCTCAGGTTGAGCTTCTTGTCAGTCAAGGCTCCCAAGTCCTCCTCAGGGCTGCCCTTAATTCATTCTCTGCCCAGCCAGTATTTGTGCTTTGGATTGCCCCAACCCAGATGCAGGACCTTGCACTTGGCCTTGTTGAACTTCATGAGATTCGCACGGGCCCACCTCACAAGCCTGTCACGGTCACACTGGATGGCATTGCTTCCCTCCAGCGTGTTGACCGCACCACTTGCTGAGGGTGCACTTAATCCTACCGTCTGTGTTTCTGACAAAGATGTTGAGCAGCACTGGTCCCAGTACTGATCCCTGAGGAATGCACTTTGTCACCGTTCTTCACTTGGGTATTGAGCTGTTGACTGCAACTCTGAGTGTGACCATACAGCCAATTCCTTATGCACCACATGGACAGAGAAATCAAATCCATGTCTCTCCAGTTTAGAGACAAGTGTGTCGTGTGGGACAGTGTCAAATGCTTTGCACAGGTCTAGGTAGATGATGTCAGTGGCTCTTCCCTTATCCATCAGTGCTGAAGGCCGCCAAATTTGTCAAGGATGGTTTGCCTTTAGTGTCTATGTCAATCACCTTATTTTCCATGTGCCTTAGCATAGTTTCCAGGAGGATTCACTCCATGATCTTGCTGGGCACAGAGGTGAGACTGACTGTATTTTCTTCACTTTTTGAAAGTGGGGGTTGCTTTTCTCCTTTTGCAGTCAGCAGAAACTTCACCAGCCTGCCACAACTTCTCAAATATGATGGATGGTGGCTTAGCAACTTCATCTGCCAGTTCCCTCAGGACCTGCGCATATGGGTCTAAATTAAGCCTACAGACTAAATTTTGAATGCGTAAAATTTCCCAAGGAGCATTTTACTGTTTTGCTAAAATGATAAAGCATATTGCTTGTGCCTATTAATTTTTAAGAGGATTTCTAGATTTATCTTTATAACAATTATTCTGCTTTGTTATTCTGAGATTTGGTTGAGTTCTAGTTTTATGGCTGACAAATGTTTTTTAATTCATTAACGGGTCACAGGTAGATGAGACACATCTCACTAGGTTTGGGTTTGACTCCCCTGGTTATTTTTAAGTACTATTTTGTGTGATATTCATTTGCAACAAAGCTAATAACAAATAACTAGTTAATGGAAATAACGTTCTATGTATGTTATGTCACCTCTTTTCTATCATCGATGGCACTGTTTTCTTCTTCTGTTCATTAACTTGGCTTTTCTCCAAAAGAAATAATTCTTAGTGTAATTAGAAACCACAATTTTCTCATGAAAATTCACAGCTTGCTAAATATTGTTATATTGGATCTTATAAAAACATTGTAAGCAGGGCTGTGTAGCAATAATTTTTTTATTATTTGTTTTCTGAAGAAATTTTTCCATTGGTAAACATTTATAATATTTTCTCACTTTACTTTTCTGAATGCCATGTTCATTTTAATCTGTTACAAATATATTCATCTGTAAAAAATAATTATTAAAACATTATAACAGAAGCTGATTTTGGCAGTTAATTTTTTTTAATTATTATTTTTTAGAGATCTGCTTTCTAATGTGGTTTGTTTTCCTTTGCCTTAGGCTAGAGAATTAATTTTGGTATGAAGGGGTGAGGAGTCATTTGCTTCATCTGTCTTTCTGTCAAAAGAGGTTATGAAGTTACAAAAGATAGTCAATTTGGAGCAAGAGGAAAATAAAATTTGTGCTGTATCTCTGAGCATCTTCCTTGTAAAGGTCTGCAAGTGACAGTATCTATAACATGGTATTAAAAACTGAGAGTTTGAGCTGAGTCCCTAGCTTTGATCCAAGAAACCACCATGCTTTGGTGAAGGGAATGGAGAGACTCATGGTCTCCTGTGAGTGTTCAATAATGTTGACACTTGGCATGTTATTTGGGATAATAAAATGTCTTTCTCTGAAAGGCAGAGGTTTTTAGAAGTAAAACATGCAGTGCCATGAATGAATGATCTTATGTTGCTGGTCAAGCTCTTCTGTCTTAACATTGTGTTCTACTTTGCATCACGAAGCCCTTTATTTCATTTTTAGTGCCGAGAGGGACTGATAAAAACAAATTTCTTTCAGTGAAGCCTGTCCTTCTGGACAAATGGTGCTTCAGATGTTTCTGCAGTAGGAATTAACATGAAGACTCTGTATGCAATAGTTGTTCTTTTGTTATGTTGCAGTAGATGTGATTTTGTTATTCCTACAAGTCACAAATGTAGATTTACATCAGTTCGTAGTTCTTCTGTAATGCTTGCTTTTCTTTGAGGCTCTTGATTTTTATCCACCATTTTCTGAATGAGCCTTTTTTCCAAAGAATTTCAATACACTTTTTTCATTTAATCTCATTGTTTAAAATCAGAAAATTTTCAGACATCATTAAAGCCTCTGACCTGCATGAAATTTTAACATATGCGATACTTGAGAAGCTCTGTAGTGGACAGTGATCATTTATCAGGCAATACTTTTTAAGATCTGCATTATTATTCAGTAATTAAAATTTCACAGGGGTGAAAAGATACCTTTGTAAATTCTCTTTGTTTTTGTATGTGGATTGTTTGTTTGTTGGTTTTGTTTGGGGTTTTTTTGGTGTGTTTTTCCCTTACAAGAAATTTAAAGACAGTAATACCTTTTATGTAAGATAGCATCTAGCAATGATGGTGTAATTTTCTGTGAACAGTACTTGTGAGGTAGGCAGCTGGAGAAGAGTATTTAAGGCAATGGCTTAGCATGCTGGAGTTTTTCACAGCACACACATGGACTCATTTTTTGAGAACGAGGAAAGAAAGGAATGCTTGTAGTTATGTGCATATAGTCTTTTTGAGATACTGGGAAAAGTTTAGCATTGAGTAGAACTTGGGACTGCTGGAAGAAATTGCATAACACTAACATAAAATATAATTGATTATTATGTTACTAGCTCTTTTTTGAGATGTAAATGGCTGAAATCCTCTGCATTTTTTGAGTACTTGCTACTTTATCAGTTCTATTTCTACCACAGAATATTGAATAAGTGTGGTTTTTTGTCATTTGAATAAAAATCTTAATCTCTTCCTTATGTTCCAATTCTAAGATCTTCATTTAGGGGGAACATTGTTACCAAGGATGAGGAAAAGGCTGAGGTACTTAATGCCTTCTTTGTCTTTAATAGTCAGACCAGTTATCCTCATGGTATTCAGTTCCCTGAGCTGAAAGATAGGGATGGAGATCAGAATAATCCCTTCACAATCCAGGAAATAGTAGTGAAAGACCTGCTAAACCAACTGGACACCCATAAGTCTATGGGGCCGGATGGCATCCACTGAGGGTGCTGGTGGAGGAACTTGCCAAGCCTCTCTCCATCATTTATCAACAATCCTGGTCAACTGGGGAAGTCCTGGATGACTGGAGACTTGCCAATGTGACACCCATCTACAAGAAGGGCAGGAA
>JANHGN010011923.1:17640-30330 GCA_024605025.1 Megaceryle maxima
AAAATTGAAAAAAACTATGAAAAGTTCCCTTTTTTGTTGTTTGAAAAAAAAAAAAAAAAAAAAAAAAAAGAGGAAAAGCATAATTAAAAGAAATTATCTGTGCTTGCTTCTTTTCAATAACTGAAACAGCTAAAAAGAAAAAGAATCTCCCCGGCTTGCTGTTGTGGGCCTTCAGATCTTGTAACTATTCATGAATAGGTGTTTCTTGCTGTACTCTGAGAATCTCATAACAAGACTCTCTTCCAGCTACCTACTGCAGCACCTAAAACAGATTTCTGTAGGTCACGAGTATTGCTGACTGACCCAGGCACCTGCAATGTATCTATACCTGACATTAGACATTCATCAGTAGAGATCTCTTCATACACCTGAACTCCTGCCTGGATCTACTCCAGATGAACAGTGGTGTGATGGTGAAGCAAACACACTTAGGTATGAAAATATAAAAGTAAATCCATATGTGCCTAAGGTTGAGGAGAAAGAAATGATTACCATGAGCCTGGCAAAGAACTCAGAGAGATGGCAACTCAGTGTAAACCTGTCCCCTTCTTCAAGAGGGAGTCTGCAATGATCACTCTTATGTGAGACATAGAGGAACACAAGGAGAGTGAGCATAGCTCTAGGGAAAAGGAATTTATAATTGAGAGACACATTGCAAGAAGGGAAAAAAGCCCTGAGCAAGTAAAAAAAAAGAAAAAGAAAAACCAAAACAATAAACCAAACCCAAACAAACAAACTGAAAAAAAAACCAACCAAAAAACCCCCAAAACACCTCCCATATATGTTTAATTCACTTTAATGAAAGTTTTCTGAATTAATTAGGCAATGTGGATTATTAGACTATTAAATCATTAACTAGACAAAAACAGAAATCCTAGGCTCCTTGTATATAGTGTATTCTGTTTTGACATAAGATTTGTGAGTGTAACAGTAGGAATGTCAAGAAGTTAAAACTCCAAATTCAGCATTTCATTTTATTCCACACATCCATTCAGATTAATTTTCATAGAGGATTATTTGATTGATAGAAAGGATATATTTTTTATAGAGCAGTGTTACAGGGCATTCAGGTCTGTGTTTTATTTCTAGCTTATTTTTTTCCAGAGGAAAAAAAGGGAAAAAAAGAAACAACCTCAGATTTATCTGCCTTTAATGCACGTATAGTATTTTTCTTCCTTCTACATAAATGCTGAAAAATTTAATAAGCATTATTACACTTAATATGCTTGCAACCTTTTTTAAGTTTAATAATAAGGAAATTATGAATACTAACAATCACATGGATGAGGAAAGAGTAATATATGAACTCAAATATTCTGATAATATTATTCTGAACACTGGGATTAGAATTGTTTTCACACCTTTACAAATGTCAGTATCTGTAACTAATATGTTATTCCTAATGAAATGATATGAAATAAACATTGTTTTATGATACAATATTTGAAACTTAAATTACAGGTAGTAAATGGTAGTACTCACTGTAATTAAATAGAAATTATTCTTTGGTGTTCTAATGAACTCTAGAAAAACAATCATTATTTTGCCACATTCATTCATAATTACCTAATTAAAACCACCATATTTATTTTTATGGTTGTTTTTGTTATTATTATTATGATCATCATTGTATTTTATCTTTGAGATACTGTTGATTTCAGTGAAAGTTACTCACAAAAACCTCCCAAAATCCCACAGGAAATTGTATTCAGTCTGTGTACTGTCATATATAAACAGATTTCTGAGGAACTGGACATAAACATTACTGTTTTCTGATCTGTTTCCTTGTATTGTACATACATTTACCATTAGAAGTTCATTAGACAAAATGCATGAGTAATAGCACCAATTGCAAGATCCACATCTTATCCTGTTTCTCAGAGTACAAAACTCATTGGTGTAATAGAAAATGAGATGACTGTGTTTTTCCTCTTTGTGTTCTTAGATTCATTTCTGCACAGGAGGTAATTTCAGTAAGAAGGAGAACACTTAGACTGTGACTCAAAACATGACGAGCTGATGACTAGTATATTGCTTTGGAACGCTTGCATAACAAGTTCAAACTGTTTATGTGCATATACTGCATAAGACATAAATTATATTTCTTGAAGAAATAACATAAAAATTTTTGAAATTATGTGTAGAAGAGCTTTGCATGTGCCACCTCTGAGTGACTCCGGTGAAGCTTAAATTCAGCAGGCTGCCTGTTTTGTCAGAGAATCCTGTCTGACGTTTCTTACAAGGTCTTTGTAGGTGGCACCCTGAGCAGAAGGGGGGAACACCAAATCACTCTTCTAAGTCACTTGGAAATCTGTAAAGAGAGGTATCTGCTTCGTTTAACTATTCTGCCAGGCTTTGGATATCTTAGGGACTCTCAGCATAGGCACATGTATCACTCTGTAAGAAAACAGAGTGGAGAAAGAAAAAATGGAGAGAGCAACTGGAAGGAGAACACTGGCATATATAGTATAATATGTAATATGATACACAAATGATACACATTACTTAATTCTGACACAAAGACTAGCTCTGCAGCTGATGCTATAAAGAGATATAATGGTAGGACAGTTTTAAAGTGACTTTGACAACATCCTTCCAGAGACTATAGTGTGGTATGCCAAGAAGATGACTGTTGCTTTTGTTTTAATTTGTGGTATGAACTTATATTTAGTTTCTCTATACACCTAAATGCTTTTAGAAATATGTCCGTATATACCATAGAATCATAGAATTATTCAGGTTGGAAAAGACCTCAAAGACCATCACAGTTGACTAAATATGAGACAGCAGTGCATGCAGGTGGCCAAGAAGGCCAATGGCATCCTGGCTTGTATTAGAAACACTGTGGCAAACAGAAATAGGGAGGTGATAGTCCCCCTGTACTTGGCACTGGTGAGGCTACACCTTGAATATTGCATTCAGTTCTGGGTTCCTCATTATAAGAAGGACATAAAAGTGCTGGAGCATGTCCAGGAAAGGGCAATGAGGCTCCTGAAGGGCCTAGAGCACAAGTCCTGTGAGGAGCGGCTGAAGGACCTGGGGTTGTTTAGTCTGGAAAAGAAGAGGCTGAGGGGAGACCTTATCTTCCTTATAGGAAGGACATGGACCTGATGGAGCAGGTCCAGAGGAGGGCCACAAGGATGATCAGGGGGCTGGAACACCTCTCCTATGAGAACAGGCTGAGGGAGCTGGGATTGTTCAGCCTGGAGAAGAGAAGGCTCGGGGGAGACTTAATAACAACCTTCCAGTACCTGAAGGGGGCTTATAAAAAGGCTGGAGAGGGCCTGTTTACAAACGCCTGTAGAGAAAAGATGAGGGGTAATGGTTTTAAATTAGAAAAGAGTGGATTTAGATTAGATGTAAGGAAGAAATTTTTTACCATGAGTGTGCTGAAACACTGCAACAGGTTTCCTAGGGGGGTGGCTGAGGCCCCATCCCTGAAGACATTCAAGGTGGGGCTTGACGAGGGTCTGGGCAACCTGCTCTAGTTAAGGATGTGCCTGGTCTCAGTGGGAGGGTTGGACTAGATGACCTCTAGATGTCCCTTCCAACATAGACATTTCTATGATTCTATGATTATCACTATCTACAACTATCTGAAAGGGGGTTGGAGTGAGGAGGGGTACAGCCTCTTCTCTCTGGCATGTGAAAGGACCAGAGGGAATGGGTGCAAGCTGTTCCAGGGGAGGCTTAGGATGGATATTAGGAAACTTTTCTTCACTGAAAGAGTTATCAAACATCAGAACGGTCTTCTCAGGGCAGTGGTGGAGTTGCCATCCCTGAAGGCATTTAAATGGCATGTGGACCTGGTGCTCAGGGACATGGTTTAGTGGTGAGCTTGCAGTGTTGGGTCAAGGTTGGACTAGATGATTTTGAATGTCTCTTCCAACTAAAGACATACTGTGATACTGTGATTCTACTGTTTTCATAAACATAACCTTCTTTTTTTTTTTTTTTTTTGTTTTTAATATATTGCATTAATAGAAATGATACAGAGGAAAGGTGTTAAACTTAAAATGATAAAAAAAGAATAATGAGCACATCCATGATATGAACATCTAGAAGCAAGATGCCAAGACATATCATTGTATGGAAGTTTGACACTACAGAAGAATCCTTGATCTGAATTGAATGCATAAGTTTAATTAAGCACATAATTTTTTATATTCAATGCATAGGAAGAGTTATGTACTTCAAGAAGAAGCGGATTCTTTCATTGTACTCTTTATTTTCAGAGTATTATCCTGAGGAAAGACACCATGATAATAAAGATACTAGTTGCCAGACTAGATTGTATCAAGTCTGGCAACATGTGTCCATGTGTCCTCTAAAATGCTATCAAAAGCATCTGCAATTCATAAAACACATCCATCTATCTTGTGTCATAGTTCATAGTAAATATGAGGAAAGACACCAAAGATAATTCCTAAGGACAAGGACTTTACTGGATGAGAAAAAGACTATTTCTTACCGGACTAGAAATGGGGGGAGAGGGTTTGAGACAAAATAAAAATATATGCTTATTCATACCTTTTCCAGAGACATTTAGTTTAATGTGCCAGGTATATATATATAGGAAGATTTATCAGAAGGTGACTGCAAAACAGGGTTTCTTTACACCAGGTAATATCCTAACAAATAGACTATAGAATAACATACTCTTCCTCTTCTTCCTGGGCCTTATGAAACTTCTGCACAATGACATATTCTCAGTAGTGGAATAGTGATAGGTGAAAGTAGGAATAGTGGAATAGTAAGTAGGTGAAAGTACTCCCAGTATTTCCTCCAGTCTGAAGGATTAAACATCCAGCGACAGAAGAAATGCATGCAGAGAGATCATGTCACTACATCAGCCATATATACATATACATATTTATATATACAATATATACATATATACACACATACCTATGTATATACAATATATACATTCACATATATGTGTTTTTATATATATACATGTATACACAATATATACCTGTAAGTAGTAGCCTTCTCTGTATTTCACAGGGATCTTGATAAGGCCTTCATAGGACTCAGGTAGAAGTATAATTGATAGAATTGAATATAGCTTAGCGCTAAGATCCTTAGTCCTGTTAAAACTGCACAAAGGTTGAATAAGCTGTCTAACAGGGAAATAGAGAACTGAAGTTTGACATACACAAATAAATGTCACTTATGTCCTACTTCAAGTACCTCTGTTCTCACCAGATCCTGCCCAAAGGCATATCATTACCTATTCCCTGATGTCAGTTTCCATTCATATTTCTGCAATTCTACTTTCCATTTTCTTTAACTGCTTTAAATAAGGCAAAACCACTTTAGGGATGAAAGTAAAATAATGTATATGAAATCAATTGGCATAATGCATGGAAATGATGACACATTCCTCAGAGGGGCAGAAGGTTAAGAGCTAAATTAAACTTTTCTTGTTTTCTGTTGTTGTGGTAACAGCAGAGAGGGAAGGTAGTGCCAACAACTGATCAGAATCAATAGCAGCATCTGTTACTGAGCTAGCCAGAATCTTCCCTAGATTATTTTTCTTTTATTATTCAAAAAGAGGAAAAGACATCTATGCTGTAAACTGAGGGAGAATCAAAGTATTCTCAGCACTCTGATATAATATAACTGTGATTGACAATGAATTCCTTGTCTATGATAGATGAAATCTTTCTTAAAGAAATAAAATCACATAAGGAAAGAGAGAGACACTATTTTCTGAAAATAATACAGAAGGCCCTTACCCATTCTTCCTTTGGATTGCATTTCATGTCCATGTACTGGTTTTGACTGGGTAGAGTTATTTTTTCCCATAGTAGATTGTATGGTTTGGATATGTGCTGAAACAGTGTTGATAACCCAGGGAAGTTTTAGTTATTGCTGAGCAGTGCTCACACAGAGTCGAGGCATTTTCTGTTCTCACCCCACCAGCAAGTAGGCTGGAAGTGCACAAGGAGTTGGGAGGGGACACAGCCGGAACAGCTGACCCCAACTGACCAAAAGGAGATCCCATAGCATATGATGTCATGCTCATCATATAAAACTGGGGGAAGAAGCAGGAAGGTGGGGACTCTCAGAGTCATGGTGTTTGTCTTCACAAGTAACTGTTATGTGTGTGTGGTGGAGCCCTGCTTTTCTGGAGATGGGAAGATGCCTGCCATGGGAAGTAGTAAATTAGTTCTTTGTTTTGATTTGCTTGTGTGTGCAGCTTTTGCTTTATCTATTAAACTGTCTTTATCTCACCCCACAAGTTTTCTTACTTTTACCTTTCTGATTCTCTCCCCTCTTCCAGCAAGTGGGAGTGAGCAACTGGCTGTGTGATGCTGAGCTGCCTGTAGGGGTTAAATCACAACAGGCCCTGAACTGCTGTGGTGTATGCAGTACAGTAATGTCTGCCAGATACAGCAGTAAATCTATAATGTCTTCCATGCAGGTACCAACCTTGATCTTTAGCTAGCACAGAGCACCTGCATGTTCCAAAATATCTATCCCTTGCAGACTAAGCAACTTTTTTTTTTTTTTCCCCCCAAATCTAGAGTGAAAGAGCAAATACTATTTATTCATCAATTTAAAAATCACAGAGTCAGAATCACAGAATGTTAAGGGTTGAAAGGGACCTCAAAAGATCATCTAGTCCAACTCCCCCTTCCAGAGCAGGACCACCTAGAGCAGGTCACATGGGAACACATCCATGAGGGTTTAAAATGTCTCCAGAGAAGGACCCTTCTGGGCAGCCTCTTCCAGTGCTCTGTCACCCTCATGGTGAAAGTCTTTCTTTATGTTTTTGCAGAACCTCTTATGCTCCAGCTTGCATCCATTGTCCCTTGTTCTATCATTGGACATAACAGAGAAGAGCCTGGGTCCATCCTCCTGACACTTGTCCTTTATGTATTTCTAAACATTAATGAGAACACCCCTCAGTTTCCTCTTCTCCAAGATAAAGAGACACAGCTTCCTCAGCCTTTCATCATAAGGGAGATGCTCCACTTGCTTAATCATTTTTGTGGCTCTGCACTGGACTATTTCAAGCAGCTCCCTGTCCTTCTTGAACTGAAGGGCCCAGAACTGAACACAATATTCCAGATGCAGTCTCACTAGGGCAGAGTAGAGGGGGAGGAGAACCCCTCTTGACCTACTAGCCACACTCCTTTTAATGCACTCCAGGAAGCCATTGGCCTTTTTGGCCACAAGGGCACATTGCTGGCTCATGGTCATCCTGCTGTCTACCAGGACCCCCAGGTCCCTTTCCCCTATGCTACTTTCTAACAAGTCAGTCCCCAGCCTGTACATGAGGTTATTCTTGCCCAGATGCAAGACTCTACACTTGTCCTTGTATTTCATTTGATTTCTCCCTGCTCAACTCTCCAGCCTGTCTAGGTCTTGCTGAATGGCAGCACAGCCTTCTGGTGTGTCTGCCATTCCTCCCAGTTTTGTATTATCAGCAAACTTGCTGACAACACACTCTGTTCCCTCTTCCAGGACACTGATGAATATATTGAATAGTACTGGTCCCAGTACTAACCTCTGAGGGACTCCACTAGATACAGGCCTCTAACTAGACTCTGCCCCACTGACCACAGCTCTCTGACTTCTTTCCTTCAACCAGTTCACAATAGACCTTACTACCTGATGATCCAGACCACACTTTCTCAGTTTAGCTGTGAGGATTCTGTGGGAGACAGTGTCAAATGCTTTACTGAAATCAAGATAAACCACATCCACTGCACTACCATTATCTATCCACCTGGTTATTTCTTCATGGAAGGCTATCAAGTTGGTCAAACATGACTCCCCTTGGTGAACCCATGTTGCCTGCTCCTGATGACCCCCTTGTCCTTGATATGCCTAGAGACAGCACCAAGGATAAGTTGTTCCATCACCTTTCCAGGGATGAAGGTGAGGCTGACTAGTCTGTAGTTACCTAGGTCCTCCTTCTTGCCCTTTTTAAAGACTGGAGTAACATTTGCTTTCTTCAAGTAATCCAAGGAGATGTGTGGGTCCATGTGGTAGGGAAGATCAGTAAAAAATACTATAGGAGTAGAGAGGGGAAAAGAGGAGTTGATGGCAGAAGAGGATGCTTAAGTACAGCAATGAAAGAGACATGCAGACACCAAATTAGGTATAGGCAGGAGATTGTAAATATGTAAGGGAACTGAGGAAGTAGAGATTGTGGGAATAGCAATAGAAAATAAAAACTGAGCACTGAGAAATGAAAGGTAATGTCAAAAGAAAGACAGATGACAGTAATAAGGAGAGTGGCAGTTTATGACATCAGACAAACTTCTCTTCAGACCTTCATTTGGAAAGTATTATTGATGAATTCAGTGTTCCTTTTTAATTCTAAAAAACATCTGTGACAATGTACAACTCTGAATGTCTCCATCCTTCTCTAATGCTAAGCTAATGGAGAAGTTAACAGCCACCTTACCACTGTTTTTTACTCAATTAGTTCATGTGATTGAGGGAACTGAAATTCTCATTAATATCTCAAGGCTGTTTATGTCTTCAGGGGGAGACTACTATTTTTCTATGTTATGATTTTCTTCTCTATTTTTTTACACAGAAAATGATACATTAGTGAATATTAAAGCTAAAAGCAATCAAAAAGTAAGGAAAAAAAGAATTAAAGGATGCCTATCCTACAGAAAAAAAAATAGCTTCTAATGGTGTTATTATGACACATTTCATGATGTTTATCTGCCTGGGGGTTGAATTATATTTGCAGGTGTAACCTTTATTCTCACATTTTCTAGACATTTTAATGATTCATTTTTCAACTCTTGTATTCTTTTAACTACATACTTATATGGACATACCATTAACATGCACATATAAACCCCATAATTAATTCAGCTTTAGGCTATTTCCCATTTCCCATTACAATTACTCATCAGTACATTGGATTGCTAAGGTTTAGAATATTATACAATCAGGAAAAGTAGTACTAGCACATCCTGAGTATAGGTAGATAGATATATAGTCATAGCTTATCAGAACTTTTCACAAGAACACTTAAAAATATTCTGCAATATTCTCAGAAAGTCTCTATTTCTAACCATGTTAAGTTTCTTCAATGTATGGTTTTGTTGGTTTTGTCCTTTTTTTTTTTTTTTAAGTCGTTTATTAATTTATTACAGATAAAGTTAATTGCCATAGTTTGAGAATGGCATATGTAAGTGCTTTCTGGGGAAAAAAGGTATCTTAAAATGCTGGTGGTATTTTTCATCATATTAACAGTAAACACTGTTGATATGGCAGCTATTGAACAAAGAAACTATGCAATTAACCACCATAGTCTTTTGTGATTATAGCATCTGGTTTTTTAACTGCAAAGTATATATTTATTTAGAGCTTTTTACCTTGTTCATAGGAAAGTGTTATTAGGAAAATGTTTAGTAGGCAGTCTTTAAGTGCATTTTGTTCTCCATACAGGTGAAAAAGCTGAGAATGTTCACATCACTTCCACTTGAAAATTTTAAAATTCAGTCAGCTATTTTCTACATAAAATATTGTTTCTTACCTAAAACATGAATTTATGTGTTTCATCTAATTTCCTGAAAAAATTCAAAATTTTTCTTTTATACTAACTGTAAAGATTTGAGGGAAGATGCTTCTCTAACATAAAGAACATTGTAAACATATCATGTGCATAGCAGCATAAGACTGGCAGCTGTTGAAACAAATGTTGTAAATTATATATGACCTTGCTTGAGACATATTAGTCTTCATCAATAATAAGTAATTATCTGAAAAAGTTCTCACATCAAATGAACACATTTTATGAAAAAAAAACCCAAACAAATATCAGTCTAAAGATGTTTCTAATACATTTTACTGATATACAGCTGAATGCAAATGACGGAAAACACAATTCCCCTGGAATTTCCTATCCTGCTCCCAGTGTATCAGAGCTTATGCTACTCTTGCTATTTCACAAAGAGAGATATCTAATTGTGAATTTATTTATGCTGTTTACACTTCCTTTCTTTGTGGAACCTTATAGAACATAATCCACATTTCTTGAACTCAGTAATTTTTTCTTCTTTCACTAGCTTATTTTTTTCTCAAATAACAAGAAAGTAGGTATCACAAGGAAAAAGCCGTGGTTGGTCTTCCAGAGCTTTGGAACGGAGGAATGTGTATGTAGGTTTTTCATTCTGAGAAGTCTATTATATACTAAATTAGACAAGCAACAGTAAAACTCTGGAAACCATAATGTAGGGTTTGAAACTTCTTCACTTGACCTGTACCCAGATAATTTATTCTTAATCATAATGTAATCTTTTATTCCTATGAGCTCATAAAATGTGCACCATTAAAATTACACCTATTTTACCAAGCAAAGCTTTAATTATTAAAAGCTAGCTATTTATTTATTTTATTTATTGAAATGATGCTTAGGAGATCCTCATCTGATGACTTGGTTTAGGTTCTGTTTTGGAGGAACATAAATAACTTTCTTACATAATGTAATGACCAAAGGATAAAGGAAGAAGGAAGAATGACAGGAGAGGACTAATTTCTATTTCTTTTCAGGAACCTGAGATAATATCATCATGATGGTGATGTTAAAAAATGTTTTCAACTCCATAGCTTACTAATTTTTCTATTCACCATCACAAATTCTTACTAGATACTTGCCTACTTTGAGACAAACATTTCAAATTAATGGGGAAACAGCATTGTGTGTATATGCAAACAGACATTCTTGTGCAACTGGTCTCTATAGACCACTCCATCACTGAAGAAGCTTCATTCAAGGGTTATTCAAGAGTTTAGTTTTAGATGTTCTGTATCCCTCACTGTAACAATTGTCTTCTCTCCACTAACTGTAGAGGAATTTTAAGTCACCAAGCCTCTCTAGTCAACTCTTGTAAATACCACCCTTGTCTCCTCAAGATACAAGTAAGGATCTAAGGCTAAAGCATAAAATTATCCATAAAGATTTTCTGATGGTTAACATAAGCCCTCTAACTCAACTTTATTAATGTACTTTGCCTGTTGAAAATGATGCAGCTCCAGACCAATGTGTATGCAATTATCTTTGTGTAGAACTCTACTAAGAATGGGGTCTTCTTGGAAAGTCTGTAAAAAGTGAGAGATAATGTTGTGTTTATATGAAATGGAACTAGTTCTTAGCTGATTCACTAAGGACTATATCCAACCTAATTTCTGTATGCCTTGTCAACAAGAAAATTTATTATTAATATTATATATGTTTTTTTTTTAATTTGAGACAATATTTTAATGTAGAACCCATGCCACAAAAACAAGTATTTGTTGGTAAGTGACCTTTTTTTCTTTAAGTGGTGCAAAGTTATGTAAGGAAACAGGAAATACAAAGTTAAAGTATTTGCATTAATTTAACGGCATGAGAAACAGCGCAACATGAAAGGTAAAAGAAAAAAAAATAGAAAAAGTATCTGGGTAGCTCTGATGTAAGCCTAAAAAAATAATGCAAAAACAAAATTGAAAGGGAGGTATTGTGAATTCCTTTTGTGTGAAGAGAATAAAAAAAATAGTGACAAGATAATACCATCTTATTGGGACTGCTGAAAATGGCCAAGATAAACAGTTTTGGGGCTTTTCCAGGTATCTGATGAGCAGCTGTGCACTAGATCACTGCCACCTGGAGCAGGACAATAAACTACTTCTTCTGACCACACCAAGTAATTCTACAGAAGATTCTCAAAGTGGTTTCACGCAAGCTTCAACAGGACAGGAAGTTTCAACAAAAATAAATAAAATCATAGCATAAAGATGACAAGGAGATAACAATTAGAGATAACTGCGATGGAAATGTTTAGAATACTGACAAATCAGATTAATTTTAAACTTTTAAACATAACTGCACTGAATTAATTCTTTAACACTTCATGTCTATAGTTGTTTCTTCCTTACCCTTATGTAGTCTCTGTGCCCATGGCTTCAACAGTGACATATAATGTATTTGGTAGGATGGGCTGTATGTTTGTGATTATACTATTTGTAATTAATCTTACGACTTTTCTTACCTTCTTCTCTGTTCTCATGTTTTTCCATGATTCCTACATGCAACTACACATAACTAATTTTTTTTTAGGCGCCTTCAATGGAAATATCTCACATATATATGTAAAATGCTTATATGCTGAATTTAGCTTCACTGCTATGGTGTTTCATACTACTTGCTTTCTGTTGAACATTGTAGTCTTTTAGGGTAGGGCTCAAGATAGAGTAATATTAATTATGTCCTAATTAGCTAATTATTAGTTTATGGTTTACTAATTTGGCTACAAGCCCTTGCTAAACTCTGTGTTTGCCAATGCTTTGGGTTCTGTGAGTGCTTACTAAGTGTAGGCATGATACCATATTCAGGTTAGGTTTTAGCACACATCATGCTTTATCCAACATCAGCTTACATTTAGCTTACACTCTGGTTTTATGATGTAGTATAAAAATAGATGATACCTATTAACTGATTTTCTTGTGATTTTAATAAACTTCAGTTTCTTTTCTATCTTCAAAAGATTGATTCTAGACTCAACCGACAAGGACTACAGTTTTTTTTCAGGTCACTAAATTTTTGTTGCCACAAATTTTGGAGTTTTCTTATCAGTTTTACTCTGAATTTTTTTTCTTTCTTTTCTTTCTTTCTTTCTTTCTTTCTTTCTTTCTTTCTTTCTTTCTTTCTTTCTTTCTTTCTTTCTT